>NW_019061007.1:0-20567 GCF_000696155.1 Zootermopsis nevadensis
CTGCCGATAAAACACAGACATCATACAGAAAGTGCTTATGGAATAATGTTAGGGGTGTGATAAATATAGAACTTAATGAGGTTTAGGAAGAATGTGAAGTAACTTACACAGCAAAATCAGGAAAAGCCAGGGCAAGGGAACGACAAACATATTTCTTCCAAATTTGGTACTGTACAAAGTATAAGCTGTATGTTTTATGATGCTGTATTAAAAAAAATAAGCTGCATGTTTTATGATGCTGTATTAAAAAAAATGATAGCATGTTTTGTTAATCCACTACACTATAAATGTCACCAGCATCAGCTCATTTAGACACACCTGATGAGAGTTTACTCACTTGTAGCCAAATGTAAGGTCTATCCAGTGATGCAGTCTTTCAGAAACATACATACTCTCCAGAGCTTCCAAATGTTTGTCAATGAAGTCCTGTGTAGATGTGGCCCATTGCGGAATCTCAAGATCAGGCAAATCCTCATGTACAGACTGCAAAATCAACTAGAGATGTTCTCACCAAGCTACAATAATTCTTGGGTTGTGTAAACTCTTTTAAACAATAAAGACTATAAAATTAGAAGTAAAAATGAAATTAAAAAGAGAGAAAAAATATTAATGAAAAATACATTCTGTATGGTATTCTTTTCATTTTTCAGTGCAAACACTGACTTTTCCAGGAAGGACCTCTGAAAAATATCAAAGTCTCTTTGTATGGCAACAACTAATAAAATCAATAAAATCTTAAAATCTTAGATTGTTATGATCACTATTTCAAATGTCAAGAGAAATGTGACAACATAACAAATTATGTTTCAAAATGGTTATGATTAAACCAACTGCAAGAAGATTTGGTATCTGGCCTTTTCCCAGCCACTACACATTAGTGTACTTTACTTCACTTCACTACCATCAACCTAGAGAATTCTACAGACACACTTAAAAAAACCTGTTAAATCTGTAATTTTGATTGAAGAGTGCAAACATATGAGGAAAGCACTTCGAAGTATTCTGGAAAGTGAAAAAGTGATACTCTAAAGCATATTAAAATTTTGGAAACACATGAAGTGTTATGGTATGTTGAAGAAAATACAAATGACTGAAATATAGACTTACAGTACATACTTTATGAGGAGTTGTCATATATTGAGATAGATCATGCTACATCTCCACTGACTCAAGTGATTGAAAAATATTTTTTTATCTGTTGTATACATAATATGCTACATCTCCACTGACTCAAGTGTTTGAACAATATTTTTTTATCTGTTGTATACATAAATAATATTAAATATTTTCTGAATGACATCTTCAAACTCCATGGAACAAAACACTAGAATCAGTAGTGAAGGGATTAAATGTTCAGTTACAGTTATGTTAGGTTCTTAAGGAGCTTAACACTCTCTCTAAAATGTACTTGTTATTATTTTACCTCAAATACTGCAGGGTCAGTAAAAAACTCTGGAATGCATTCATCAGGTGTCCACTCCTGCAAGCGTTGAATAGACGATGGATACTCAGCTGGTACCCAGTTTGCACGAACATACTTACACAGCACTGATCGTGGTGTTCGACGTGACATGTATACATAGTATGTTATTTCAGAAAGAACATCTGACACATGATGTGGAACCTGTGTATTTTAAAAGACGCACTGGTAAACAGTTAAGATACGTTTGTATGCTTAAAATAAGACATCATATAGCCAGGTCTCTATGACATACAATTGTTTCAAAACACTTTTTTGTTGAGTCAGCACTTGCATATTAATGGTGGGACCCTAAATCAAGCTAAAGGTTGCAGATATAAAAAAAGCAGTTCTACTAAAACAATAAATATAAAGAAAACTGAAACTCGAGATCTCTCAGTATGCTCAGAATTATATGATATTAAAAACGAATGTTCACAGTTTCAATGTCTGCAAATTCTCAGAGTACTATGAATAATTCTAAAGATCTGGATTCTCACAAAGGGTGCAGTCTTCTTCAATCTAAACCATCTGTAATTGAGAAACCTTCAAAATTCTTTTTGTACATGCTGCCGGACCAGAATTCAAGCTTACAGAGAATTTTCTCTATTGAATCACAGAAAAGCCAGTTTATGTAGAAAACAACTTGGAAGTCACTAGCAAGTGACACAATTTTAAAAAAAAAAATCCTACTTAAATTTACTACATTTAACATGTCTTATGTTAAAGATTCTCTTTCAAAGCATCTATCTTACATGGAACCTTTCCCATGAAGTTTTCATACCAAAATTATAATGCATTCCTTGTTCTTATATATACATCATCAGCTAACCTTAAATTTCCTAATTTATTTAAAATGTACATACAGAAGATTATCAATCTCTGAAGGCATCAGAATATACTGGCTCTGTGCTGTTTCTTCTACACATTCTTTATGATCTTTACTCCTTTTAAACCCTTTACAGTTTAATTTGCCTGATTTTAATGAAATAAATTGGAATAAATACAGAAGTTACATACTGCATAAACCACTTCACATATAGACATACTTTTTTCATAGAATGAAGTACCTGAGATGCTCCTGCAGCTGCGTCATATGTGAGATCTAACTGGCGATCTCCTTTATTAAGACGGAACTTAGATCTTGACAGATCCCGCCAGTTGGACCCAGAACACGAAGAGAAGTCAGTGACCCAAGGCATGACATGATGGCACGTAGGGTCACCATATCTCCGTCCAGCAAGACAGTTGAGAGCTGTGAGGTAGTCAAAGTTGGACAGTTGACCATACACCCACATTTTGCACAGCTGTTCCAAACCTGCCACTTCACTCACCTCAACTGCACTACCACAAACCTGTACTTTACTGTCCTCTAATTTGTTCTGAGATAGTCTGTGGTTTCCTGGAATAACGCCAAGAGTCCTCAGGTAACTGCTACGTATGTCATCTAATGTTTTCGTGTCCTTCTGAGAATTACTTAAGGTGCTCCATCCTGCTTCCAATTCAGCCTTGGAATGTCTGTCAGTTTTTACCGAAAAATGAAAATCTTGTCTGTCTGCATATAATACCTCTTGAGTGTGGTCCAGTGATTTCACAGGAGAGGAATCAGAATTTGATTCATTTAGATGTCTCTTCAAAGACAAATCGCAATAAGTACACTTTACTTTTAATACCTCATTCAAGTCACCAGGATTTTCCCTTTCTTCCTCCTCAGCTTCTTCATCTTTTGTTTGGTCCCTTGTTTTGGAAAATGTCTCCATGCAATTACTAGGGGCTCTTTTCCTTTCAGCCTTTGGTTTATCATGGATATTGTCTTCCAACTGTGGAAATATCTAAAACAGAAAACAAAGTATAAAACTAATCAAAATTACAATTTTCATTATTTTCTACTTGTTGGTATTCAGGACAGCGTTACATGTTTTTTTAAGTCCATTTTTGGAATCCTTTTCAGAATAACTGTGCGAAATCCATACATTTAAAAGAATATCCCACTTCAGCTTCAAACTATTACAAGGATCAGACTTCACACTTGTGAAGCTTATTCTTGGAATAAAATTCTTTTGGATCCAGTAATTTTTTTACCGAGTACCTGATCTCATATACAACACATAATCTATTCATTACTGAACCATAATATCTAGAGCACATAAAGAATTACAAAACAGACCAATGTCCTCCACATTTCAATTGCTTGGATTTATAAAATATGCTACAGCAGTCACTCATCATCACTACCAGTCCTGAAGCTATACTAGCAGCATCACTAAATAAACCACACACACCTAGCAGCTAAGAAGTTCAACCACTTGTTGGTCCATTACATTTTAAATACTGTAAATTAAACCACTGTATTAATTTTTTTTTAACATAACGGTGTCTCCTTCAAACAGCCTGCTGCTTGGCCTAGAATACCAATTTAAACAGAAGAGGTACATGATCTTTGGTAGTGGTGTAGCTGGATATCATGGCTGCCCATGAATAAAGCTGGATGACAAGATTCTGGTGGGTTAATGACAAAAGTGGCCATGACCTGTTTTTAAGTATTAAGTATTCTTGGACAGACTGAGAGAAACTAGGTGATATTTAAAGTCACCACTGAAACAACATGATCATCTTTCAGTTTCATTATGCAACATGAATTATGTGATCAAGTGTTAAACTTCAGAATCGATCGATAATAAACAAATTAGAATCAGGTTACAAAAGAGATTTAAATGTGATCTCATTCCTTCAACCAGTTGTGCTGTGGATCATGAGCTGTTTTGGCCATGAGAACTATATTTGTGTCCTTACAGACGCAGAGGTACTTTCAAATCAACCTATACTATACCCTACAATTGTAATGTTATATACCCAAGAGGATCCACATTTGGAATCTTTGTCCAGAGACTAGCCATCCTTTTTAAAATTTATCACAGCTCCTCTAAATGTTGTTCTTCTGGTTTGTGATACCATATGATTTATAGGTTGATATAAACATTTGGAGAAACACTGTCTCCATCTTGCAGGGTTGAAACGCTGAAGATAGACAACACGTTTTACCACAACACTGGTACCTACCGTGAGTCCACATTTCTCCATCGTAAGAACCGCAAATCTTACATAGCTGCCCTCAGTCTGTCTGAGTAAATTCAGTTCTAATATTCAAAATAAGGTATGGCTACTTCCTCCTGCATTCATTCACCTTAACAATGAGTGCTATACAACGTATACATTTGGAAGAAGCTGTTAAATAAACCAACAACAAGAAAAGACACAAAGGGTATTTCTTACCTGTATCCACAAATTCTCGGTAACCAAGATGTCACTTAGGGTAACATCTCCAAGGACTAACCCTCGGTCATGCATAGCCCTCATGGACTGAAGAAGCTGATAGATAACAAACAGAGGCTTAGCATGAGAAGTGCCCAACACAGCTGGGCTGAAGGTTACACAGTCTTGGAGTGTGTGGCAGATATGTGGTTGCTGGATGATTAAGAAGTAACTGTTCAATTCCAGTGCACACAAGGCTGGTAATATATTACAGTGAGCATCATACATTTTCCCTTTCACATCAGTGGAAGTTGCATTGATAATTCCAGGGTTCACATTTATCAAGGGGCAGCCAAATGTACGAGTGATGATATCTCGCATCACTGTATTGTATTTAACAAGACTGATATTTGGGCTTCCTTTCCCATCATTGGATATGTTGCCACCTAGAACACAAAGCACATAAATAATATATTAAAATTACATGAATTGCCAAAATAAAGTTTCCTTAACATAGAAAATATATAATCAGAGAAAGCATATTTGTTATCACTTTCTAAACATTGTAATTCAGATATAGGAACCAATCAGCTCTCAGTTTATAAGCACACTCTAGTATTAATGTCCACTTTAACACTTACTGAGGTATTTCTTGAAAGCTTCTTTCCAAAGATTCTTGTGATTGGTTTGTGATACATAATGTAGTAGCTGAGCAAAAGAAAGGTCAGACTCTGTTTTTGATGAAACAACTCTGGGTCGGGGTAATGGGATAACTTTCCTATGCTTCTTTAATAATACCTGTAAGAAGAACAGTATACAAAATTAATTGCATAGCTACATCAAACATTCAGTCCATAAGTACAAGAAAGTAAAAACATTCAACAAAACAAAAAGTAATGCTTACTCTGACAAATAGCTTCTGCCATGATGAACCCAATTCTTCACCCTGATGCAGACATAATTCCACCTCATCTGCATTAAGTGATTCATGATAAATAAATTCAGGAATCTGATGAGTCTTCAACAATGACCTATATTTTGGGAGTAAAATAATGTGGGTCAGATTTAAAGAAAGAACACCTTCTCTCCTCACAGAAAAGAAGAGTATTTCAGCTTTACCCATTCATATCAATGTTTTAAAATTACATTCACCTTATCATTATAAGACTTACTTTATCCAGGTCTTGTGGACAACTATCACAACTCTATCCTTTGTGGATGTAGATTTAATATACTTTGGATGAATCCCTACTTCTTCTGCAACTAGATAAGACGTATCCATCGAATAATTTACTGACTTTTACAAGAGTATCTCCTTATTATATATATAAGACACGAATATGCCTCCTTCATTATCTATCAAATTCATGGCTCAATAATTTCAAGCCCAAAAAGCACGTATATGTCTTTCAAACTACACTGGGAAAATTAAATGTTAAACTGAATGTATCATTCAAAATATACTGTGTCTGATAAAAGCACCAACTGATGACAGGCAGATTCAAGGTTAGGATTTCGAAACTCAGATACTAGTTTCGGTTAACATAAAACTGCAAATTATGACGGACATCTGTTTCGGTGTTATACAAAGCACTCACTAACTTCCTCCAAAAAATCGGTAACATAAATTAGAACCGCGCACAAAAGTAATGGATAAACGTTCTATTCATCCATTCTAACCTACTGCAACCATCACTCATTTTGTTTTCAAACAGCACGGCATCCGGTAGCAACTATAATATTAAAATTGGCAACATACCAGCGACATCTTAGAAGTGTTCTGACTACCAACGTCAAACACGTACAGACGTTATTCGTATCGTATCTGATAGATGTCCCCAATCGCAATGTCATTGTAACGTGTCATTCTACGCTTTAAAATGTTTGCTAAGACAAAAATAAGCTCAAATTGATTTGTGTACTGATGTCATTATTCCACCTCCCGAATGCAAACAACCGTCAAGTCTTAAACTGTTATTATCTTATAACCTACTAGATGCAAACAAAAGGGTACCAGTTCAATGTTAGGTTAGGTCGTGATGGGCTACATTAGTGAAATGCAAAATGTCATGCACATATCATTAATTCTACCTCACGATTTCAAGCAATCGTTATTTTATAACCGAAGTTAGGAACTTAAAAGAACTATTTTGGAGAAGTTGTAAATGGCATAAAGTCCATACCAAATTTATGGAAAATGTATAAATATGGTATATAATTATTGCATCCTGCAAGTATCAGTTCTGAATAGCCAAGGTTAGTATAATAAATTCTTCTCGGGCTAATAGTAGTGTAAGGTGGCTTAATGGAAAAAAAAACCACACAGCTGGTAGCCCGAGAAGAATTTATTATACTTCGTTACTGTGTAAGCTTCAGATCATACAGCCAAGGTTAGGTTACACACAGAACACCATGAAGCTGTATATGTGCTTATTAATACAACGTATGGTAAACTGTATAAAACAATTTATTCATTTTAATATAAAATTTATATTAAATCAGTACAAATTTTGTTCAGAGACTTTAACTTTTAGAATGAACCTGGCATAAAATAAGTGAGAGTAATCAAATTAAAACTCAACTCTTGTAAAAAGTGAGCACTGGTTTTATCCATAACTCAGCATATCTTGTTTTGTAAATGTGTGAATTGTTTTCTAATGAGTTGTTTAGTATGCAAGCTGTATATGACTCAGCTTTATTCCTGCCATTGTGAAATAGTACACACAGGCAAGTGGAGCTTATATGTAATTGTCAACACAATCTAGCACTGTCTTGAAAGTACTGTTCTTAGAAATGGCTATATGTGCTATTTAGTGTAATGTGGTGAAATAATTTGGTTTAATTCTATTGTGATTTCCCATAAATGATAATTATGTTTATGATGAATGAATGACTTTAATTAAATCTTATTCAGTGCATTTTTTGGAATGACTAAGGAAATACACACTACCAGAAACAAGAGTTGGTGTTAAAGTTACTGTTTTATGTTAATATTTTAATATAAATTTTAAGTTATAGATTACAGTGTGCAACAGGGATTTGCATATTGTGTCTAATGCAAATTTATTAATTATTCACATTCATTACAAGAGCTTTCAAAGACTGATACCCTGTTTTTTAAGATGCATTTTATGGGAACGCTTAATAAACAGTCAATACAGAGTCATTTTCAACATTATGCCCTTAAAAAACAATTTAGCATAAAAATGTATGAGCTGCATCATAGGACTGGCTATACTTCTATGAAAATTATGTTGGTGTGTGCTTGGCAGAGTATAATGTCAGCTAATGTCAATTTGTAATAAAAAATGTGTTGTATTATATTTATAGAACTGCCATTTTTATGTAATTTAAATAATATTTTATATTCTAGGAATCTATCCTTGTATTTGGAATACAGGATTTTTATGTGAAATTATTACACTTATGAGACCCTCTTCTTAGATTATAATAATGAACATGGTGGTGATATAAAACCCATTTTAGTTTTATATATTCAATTTTAAATCCTGATTGTTTATATTGTCCATAATTAACACATTTATTTATTCTACATGTAAAGATACTTTTATTAGTATTCTTTTTGCAGCACTAATTGACAGTCAGAAACTATGATGTGTTAAATTATTGGATGAATTGAAAAAACAAATTTAATAACATAAAATTGTTATTTTTATTATTGTTGTTATTATTGCTATTACTGTTTTCCAGGAATAGTAATCAACCACTTACATGATGCAGATTTTGGATGCTTTCCTGTTGCCCTTAGTATTTTTTGCTTCCTCATTCTCAACTCAGCCAGGTAAGTACTCCATATTGACATGTTAAAATAGCCAAACCCTGTGAAAATCAACCTTTTCTTTTACATATAAGAATCTAGAATAAGCTACACCTGAAATAGTGGGATTCACCAACTAAAATAATGGTTATGTTAGTCACACTGAGATTAGAGTGGAATTCCCACTAGATGTTTCTCCAATAAACTACTATGTTGTAGCCATGGGTTTCAGGTCTGAGCCATGTCACTTCTTTGGATGTATCCAATGTTTCGGCACAAACTGCAGTTGCAATCTTATGAACATGTAAATATGTTAACTTTTAATTTGGGTTAATGTATTGGAGCTTTCTAATTCATAACACCTCCTCAGTCATTTCCTTGTATGATCTCTTACTGATTATAAAATCAGCCTAAAATGGCTCCCACCATGTTACAGTTTTTTTATCTTACTCATTGCATACGACAAAATTTGACCCAGTTTGTGTTATGAAGAAAGTACAAGTTCTTGAACCATCTTATTTTGCCTTTCCTGCAATTACACTTAATGAACTGAATATTGTGATGTTTATTTAACAATAAATTTTAAGTACTTCCATACTGATGCTATCAGAAAAATTAATTTATTACCAGTATGTTAAAAGTATGAAGAGGACATTTAATTTTGTTATGTTATGCTGTCAGGTTATACTGTGATGATCACAAAGTAAAGTTATCTCACATACATAATTTATCACTACACCTTGAAGATATATGGGGGAGTGGAGGTATGACTCTACATGTTCTTAACCTTAGCATTACATGAAGGTGAGTTAGTCAGCTTCATATCTCAAGTCTCTTTATCCCTGGTAAAAGAGATCCACTGGATGGGAAGCTGGATGGGCCTCAAAGCAAGACTGGATGTGACAGCAAAGAGAAAAAATTCTACCCCTGCCAGGGGGGATATATATATATATATATATATATATATATTTCACACATTATAAGTGAATGTAACTTCTTTGCAGTTTACCCCAGCAAGTATCGTGGTGTGGTTAGTGCACTGTGCTGTTTTGTCATTGTGGCATGTGGCCTCATTTTTGCTACTGGGGTACCCAGCAAAATGGCAATGCTGTACGTTGTGATGGTGATCCCAGCTGTGATGGGCATTGTGCCTGTTGAAGAAAAAGTGAAAGCTGTTATATCTTATACGAGGTACTGGGGACTAAGGTGAGATGCTTTTATTTACTACAAACATCATTCAAGCCATTATCACATATTTTACCAAGTGTAACAAATTCAAAACTCTTTCAACTTAAAAATATTTTTTTTTAACATGTCATCTCAATAACATCTTAACACAGTCATTGTCACCTTAGCTAAGCTGATATATTTTTAGGGGTTTGTATAATATATAATGTACCAGATAATAGTTGTACCATAATATTTTAATTTACTTCAAAGCTGCCCTAAAAATGACCTGTTATGTTTATGTGCATCATTGGTCCTTATAAAAGGTAGATTGTAATCCATGCAGGTCAATGCACATTAGTTTGTGAGGTTTTCAAACACTATATAATTAAATAAAAATAATAATTTTCCATCTTGGCACACAGCAAGTTTTGTTAAACTGAAGTACTCTTTAACCGTTGATGTTGCATCAAGCCTTGTGTTAGAATAAGAACAGCCTTAAAATTTTACAAAATGTAATCATGGTGAAGAATAATGTCTTTCCTTGTCCTAACTTTTTTTTGAAGTCCAGGATTTCTGGGAAATGGTGTAGTAGTTTTGGTCATGAAGGCCCTGTGGTGACTTACAAGAACTGCCAATTTTATCTACCATGATTTATAGACTTAGAAAAACACTGCAGTAAAAATTAAATCAATGCACATGTTAACTTGAAACTCGATTTGGTGCCACTGTAGCGAGAACCTAATGTACTTTTCTTGTTATGTTTTCTTCCTAAGTAGGATAATCCTGATTAATTTAGGATTTATTTAGTGTGAAATTAAAAGTTGGTAAACATGTTGCAGCATGGTGTTTATGGGACTGATGCACGGTGATGTGATGAAAGCAAAATTATATATACGATTTGAGAAGTCATTACTCAAACTGCAAAAACAATTCATCAATCTTAACACCATTATAATTCAGGTATTTTAGAATTATAATTAAATGTGTACAAGCCTGTTAATTTAAAGGCAAAAGGGAAATTTCTTGCCCAAGATGTCTGAGCACAATATGCTCAGGAGAATACAGGCCCCATAATTGGCGGGGAATTTATTTAAGAGCTAAGCTGCTATGAGCTTTGCAAAGAGAAGTCTGCTCCATTGAGCAATTTCTGGATCTTTTAATTGAAATACACAGCTTTTACAAAATAATGAAAACTAAACTCATGATAAAATGATCATCCTTAGTTAAGCCTTTTTTATTCCCTAGTTTTTAGTATTTCTTATGCACTGTGGAAATAACCTCTTTTACAAATAGCTGAAACTAAAATCAAATTTAGTGCTTTTAATATGATTGCATTTGTACTCATATTGTAACAGACAATAATTCTGATTTCTGCAAGAGTCATAAATAAGACCAGAATATACTGAACAGATATATTTTACTTGCAGTTGCTGTTCTGCTTTCTCGCCAAGAAGATCTTTTGTCCAAAACTGGGTCTGATGTATGTCATGTGTCTGTATGCTAACCTGAGTTTCCTATTGAGACTTCTTAAGGTACAGCGTCCTAATTTTACCATTCTAAGGTCCAAATATTTTCACGAGGACTTTGTCTTTACAACCATACTTTTTGCAGAGAAGAGCATGGAGGACGCTGTTCATTGCATGTAGTGTCTCCCTCTGTGCAAGCATACTGTCGGAGAGCTGGACAAACACAATGCTCACTGCAGCCTACCTCTTGCTTATCACGTTTCCAGGTAAAGTGTTACCAAGTGCACTTTTAGTTATGGTTTTAATAATAATAAACAACAACAACAACTATTTTGAGAACAACAAAAATAATGATAATAATAATAATGCCAAGATGGTAATAATCACAAAAAGGATCTTTCTGAGTGAGATTTGAGGTTCCACTCATCACCCTGATGATAAAGGCAGCAAGCACTCCTGAAATGTCAGTAAACTTCTACAAGACTAAGGAGTGCAACCACCCACAAGACAGCCATTATTAAGATCTTTCTAGTTTGTGCTCTTCTTCTAGTATAATTAACTCTAGCATGATCTTCATGTTTGTGCTGGAATTTTAAACAGTATTTATAAACACAATGTCTTAATAATTTTCAACATATGTACCTGACAATGGCATAATGCTATGTCGTGACTATGCTTCTCCTCTGTCAATAGCTTCTTGTAACACTTCCTAGAAATTCCAATCAGTGCCGGATGTGTGTGTTATTGCAGGTGTACCAGGGGAGGACTCATTGGCTGTGTCCACTGTACGTAGCTGGAAACTCTCAATACTAGGAGGAGTGGAAGAATTCTGGGTGCCCATTCTAACTCGTGTCCTATCTGCATTTCTTGCTACCATTCTTACTGCTGTAGCTCTTCCAGATCGCGCTGCGTGGAAGCTGTGCATGTGGGTCTGGTATGTACAACGCACTCCACATTAAGGGATAAATAAGATATTTAAATTTAAATCTGAATGTTTTTTTTATATTGGCATGTTTTTGTAAATATTATTTTTTGGACGCTGTCCATCATTGTAAGGTTTTATTAAATCAGACATTTTGGAAACAGGCTTTTTCCATCATCACGTAGCAGAGGAGATAGCCTTCCTTCTGAGATGGACCAGTTGCATAAAGGTAGTATCATCCATGAATCAAGATTAGTTCTATCTGATGGGTCCATCTGACTAGGAAGGCTACCTCCCCTGCGACCTGGTGTTGGATACAGAGCTACTTTCCAAAATGTTGGAATCAACAAAAGGCAGTGCCCAAAGATAATAATATTGTTTAAGATATTTAATACTTGACATCAAATCCTGGACTGCAATCACAGGAATCAGGTGAATGATGATTAGCGTAACACAACCACCTTGAAATGCATGAGTTAGACGTTGGCATCCTATGCCTTCATTTGAGACCCTTTGTTTTCGAGCTATCGCTTCTTACAAGACAAAACATTTTGAATGTAAGGAACAGGCCTTCACAACAACTGAACACCTCTTCACCTAACATTATTAATGTTGACACTAAGGTGAGATTAGGAAAATCTGTGCAGTGGCTGGTCTTGAGCCTGACAACCGTTCTACAAAAATCCAATAGATTACCCCAAAACTACCAGATCCCAATTACACCTATAATTATAAACTAGGTATTTTGGTCATTATTTCTACTTCAATCTTCAGGTGACTTGTGATTTCAACAACTACTTGTACTTTTTAATGTTTTTATTCATGAGATTAGTGTTGGTTGACACACAACTTTGGCATTCACAGAGTTCAGGGTTTGATCTCAACCACTATTATTAATCTTGAAATAATAACAATAAAAATTTCAGTACAGTAACAACCAGTCACCTGAAAAATATAAGTAGAACCAACCCCTCCAACAATTTGCTCGTCAAATACATATCAAGCAATGGGCAATTTTCTAACTGGTGTAATTGTCACATACCATTCAGTCAGAAGACAGTTGCTGGATGTTTTTGAATGTTTTTGCACAGTCTTTCATAATTTTAAAACTTGTCTTGCTTGGAAAGGTACTCCAATGTGTATGTGTATCTGCTGCATACGGTGGAATGGTATTGGCCACCTATGGGAAATCAGATGGAACATCGTCGCCAGTATCCGACAGTAGATCGCCAAGGGCGTGACTGGACAGGTCCTTGTTCAATCTGCCTGGAATCTATTAAACCTTGCACTGCCACTGCTACCACCTGTGGACATATCTTTCATGGAGAATGCCTTAAGAAATCTGTGACAACCAATAACAATGTCTGTCCACTTTGCAGATGGCCTCTTGTGGCTATGCCCTCCACTTAAAACAAAATATTAAACCAGTCTTTTACCACAAATTGTGAAGTAACGTGGACCTTTAGTTACTGCTATAATCTGGTTGGTTACTGTTGATGGTGTACCTGCCATTTATATTATCTACTAAATTGTGCATTGCCTCCTTGTTCATTTAATAAGAGCTGTGATGATGTATATTGAAATGTGTCAATTATTCTTGTCTTTAAGGCTGCACTTCTTTCTAACATATCCTCTTCATAAATACATGCCATATTTATTCAAAGCACAGACCACAGCCAATTTGTTCTTTATGTTAATCTTCCACAACTTCTACTGGTGTATGAAATAACTAATGGATATTAAGTGTAATCTTAAAAAAAGGACAATTTAAATTGGAAACTGCAGGTGATTAAAACTGAACGTCTGATGGTGCACTCGGACCTGAATGACCAACTCTGAAGGAAAATGGCTGGACCAAAAACAATACAGTCCTATACAGCAGTTTTACCAGAATATCAGAATTCAGACTCTAGAAGACATAGAGAGCCATAGTGCATCTTTAATTGTTTTTTGCCTTTATCCACCCTTACCAATATCATTTAGAAAATGTGCATAACTGCACAACCCTTAGAACAGGTAAGAACAAGAGAATGTTACTAGAGTTAGAATACTTTCTGACTACTGTGATGGAGCCAGCAGCGTCAGGTGACACGTCTTCTTACAGGCTACAACTAGTTATGGTCGACAGGGTGCCCCAGAGCAGTTCCTTGGAGAACATTTAACATGGGTTTAAGAATATCTGTCATTGAGTCAGAGTAAAATACTCCATAAGCAACTTCACGAAGCAGAACTCATCTTGAGAAGTTGACAGTCATTCACACACTGTCTTCGTCTTAAGGGCTGTACACAGAGACTGTGTGTTTCTCTGAAATGTTGGTACCTGAAAGCCAAATGGCATCACAACCCAGACATCATCCATTACTGTGCTCACAAGACCCTGTCACTGAATACTTTCTTGGCCTATATATTCACATTTTAATATGAATGACGACTTCCAAGATATTCTGTATGTATTCACGATAATCCCCATATATGATATATGCCTCATCTGTCTTATTCTGATTTCATCACATTTTCACATAATGTCTTATTTCCTTTTACCTTTTCAATACTGTCATTAGGCACAAATGTTCCCTAAGTATTCAAAAAATTCCATTATTTTGACAATACAGTGTGTCAACATGTCACATATGATGAAGTTCAGCAGAAGATGGCTTCTAAGCAGTGTGAATTAAATCTTTACTTATTAGTATGCATAAAAGGTGTTCTTTCTAACAAATTAAGTAATAAAAATTTTTATTCGTTAACCATGTTAACTGCAAACACTTCTCCCAAGTTGTTTAACAGTGCTATATAACCTTTGCTGTTGAAACAGTCATTAAATTACCTATGAATCAATCAATCCAACTGTACACAATTCACCACCTTTTAAAACTCAAAATATTTTACACTACTTGTATTTAAAATCCAAAAAATATGTATTCCTTTACATTATTCAAGTGAAATTTCAAATAAATAATTTCATCAAAAATATTCATTCTTTAGCCTTTCTTAAAATGGACTATATTGAAATTCCTTACTATAACAGTTCTTATGAATATATTTTCCTGTTAACCTAACCAAGTTTCCGACACAGCAAAAGGAATGTGACATCACAAATGTTTTCTATTTTTCATTCTTTTTGCGCTTCATATTGATAACGTTGTGCACTGCTGCCAACTGGCAATGGACAGCAAGCAAATAAGCAACCAGAACAGGGACTGAGAGACAGAAGAAAGTATAGAGAAGAAATAATTTTATACACACACACAGGGTTACATACTCAAAAACCCATACAATGTTTTAAGAAATGATACTGGACAATTTCTTGAAAATTACAATATTTCTTAAGGTAAAGAATGGTAAAGTTGTCCCTGATGCTTAATTAAGCATGATGATGTACAAACACATGGGGAAGTACACTGCCATTTGGATTAATAAATCATTTTATGTTTCTTCACATAAGGTAAATAGTACTTTACTGTAAAGAGATCAATATATGAATACAAAGTCCCTGAGAAATCTCTGTAAATAGAGACAAGGAAGAAAAGGTCTAATTAAATACCAAATTACAATAAAATTGGGCAACTGGCATATTTTAATTGTGCAGGCCTAGAAGTTCATTGTACACTAGTTTCAGTTTAAAGAACATTGTAACATGAATTTTAACAATTTTGAAGTTTTTAATGCAGCCTTGCACAATATGAAGTTCCAATTTTGATGCCCGTAATGAAGTTATTTGTGTTCATTAATTTATTGTAACAGCTAAACCTCTCTTCCTGACAGAGAAAATGTATAAAATTCCATATGTATCACAATAAATGTATATTTTCTACATCAGTGCTACTTTAAGACTTATATCAGTGCCTGTAAGTATAAGCTAGCGTTCAGAACAACAAGAAATGTCAGTAAATACTGGAAAAAAGTATTAATTCAACACGAATATGCCATCTTTTATCAACCGATTGCCATAAAATGTAATATCAACACTTGTAAAGGCAGAAGACGCAGTCTTCCAAAATACGAAGGCAAATTCATTGTCATTAATGCAATGTAAGACATATTTTAAAATTTAGGCACACTGGTTTAAGTTGTTTTTTTTTCCCCGTGGCGTAACAGCCCTATGAGAGCCAAAGCCGACTAGCTGGCTGCTGGCCTCACGTTCACTTGCCTAAGCACAGGTGAACGATCATCCAACCAGATATAGGGTGACGTGTGGTCAGCACGACGAACCCCCAGCCATCGCTAGGTAAGTATTCTTACCTTTCAAAATATATACTACAACTTGAGGATGTATCACAAGATATGTCTTCAGTGTATAATAAATGTGACTAGAAAAATGTTGCATTTTTTAAGGAATCATAAACACTAACACATACAAACATGAAATGAGGGTAAAACAAGAAAAACCATTAGTGTCTATGAAACATGATGTCTTTCCAACAGCGTATGTACTGGGCGAAGTTATCATATTATGCAATAACAAAGTTTGAAAATTAACGTACTTTACTTTTAGAGGTTCTGATCACCATTTAAGTTACTACCCCACTTTTAACCACACAACAGATGGACACTGCACATAATAAGTTCTCATGTTTCATAACTAATGAATTATTTAAAAAGGTTTAGGACTTCAATGCTTATTGCACTGTCAAATAAGACCTAGAAAATTAGGCGCTTCCTACCTTCTTGCTTTGATATGCTCACAACAACAAAGATCTCATTTCTTGGATCTACTGTCAAATGGTAACAAAGTCAACATTCCTAGAAGAGATAATAATTATCGTCCAATGATTGTTGGTTCATCTGCCATCGCAATCTCATCATTTGGCGCCTTGCTTCCTTTGCGTTTGCGTGAATAAATCAAGAAGACACAACCGGACACCAGCAACATTACAAATACTAGCCATGCCAGAACAATGGAGAAGCCGTACGAGTAAGTGGCACCTGGTGGAAATGTAAATGGTAGATGATTCTGCTCATAAGTGATTGAGTTGATTAGAACCTCAATCACTGCCAGGACCGATCCACCTGAAAAAGTAAAGCGATGCATTACTTTTAAACTCCTATAGAGCAGTTTCAGCACAGGCAATCCTACAACAATCTACAGGGTGCAATCGCACTAACAATAACCTAAAGGACTTGTTTCTCAGATCAAAAGATATTCTGGTTGGTACAGGACGGTGAAACAGCACAGTCTTATATTTAGTCTCTTCAGAACACATTACTATACAGTTTCATGCATTAAACTTTATCATATGGGATAGGGGCTTAAGCCCCTGCAATATGGGGTTGCTGACCAGTGTTCTACTTTCGAGTTAACAGTATAGGGGTATGCTAGTGCAAAGCAATATCAGCTGGACTGCACATATTAAGTGGACAAGAATGATAAAGGTTAATGTCTTGACCTCTTCTGGTTATTATGATTACTGGTCACTGTTTTATACAATATTTATCTTGCCCCCCCCCCCACTCCTTAACCCAAATTCTATTTTTTTTCCAGCAAGTGATTCTAGGATTAAAAATGTGTGGATGTACGGACAAAAGGTCTATACTACGCATGACTTTCATGTAAAGAACATGTTAAAATTAAATTTATGATTTCTACAGTTGGTCGCTGTGTAAAATGGTTTTATTGATTAGCAGTACTGGATAAGAAACAACTTAATACAGTTAAAAATATTTTAAATTCAAGTAGGCATTCTTCCTAAATGTTGTAGGCACATTACCTGATTGTTTATTATTGTATCAATATCTGTTGCTATCAGTTCTCTAATAACTCTCATTGCATTTGTGATCAATAATTTGTATCTTGTAATCATTGCTGCCAGCTTACAAAAGCCATAATCTAATAACTTCTCTGGAGCAAGTTAATCTAATAATTACTGAAACATATTTTCCATTCTATTTCACTTCTTTTGTGCTTATTTTTTAGATTTAAACCATGGAAACATAGATTTCTTCCTAAGTACTGTATATACTTGGCTACTTGTCAAAGACCACAATAACACTTTCTTTCACCATCTCTGTGGCCATTTTCCAAGAGTAACAACAGTGTTTGTGATAATATTTCTTTGTACAAACTGCCAGTACATATTTAAATGACTGATTGAACAACATTGTTCTCACTGTCTTCACTTCTTGAGCTACCCAAAATACAATAGATTGTTCTATGTTACATTTTGCATAGATGTTGGATTTGGCAAGGGCATTCAGACTAGTGTGCTAAGTGACAGTCGAAATGTCCATTTTTTTTTTAGGTTAATGAAACCAGATGAAAGAAGTTGGCTTCTCACTGTAGTTCAGTTAACTTTTAATTATACATCATAACAATTGGGAAACAGCTCAAGAACTGTAAAACGATCGATATAATGAAGGAATAGTGACAACCATTTCACAACAGCACTCAGCAAATATATTTAATGTGTCATTTGTAGAATATGTTACTACCAGTCAGTAGGCCTACTCCGAGTGCTTTTGAAATCTTGAGTAATTTATATTTATTCTGGTAGTTAGTTCAAAATAAGACTGGAAAGGTGTATTCACTTTTCCAGACAGGCTCTTTGTGATATTTTCTTTGATAGGGATTAAAGTAAAATTTAAATTTAAAGTCAAATTTGAATTAAAAGAAACATTTTAGATCTTACCTAGATTTATATATTAGGTCATGTACCAATCTTCTGTACAATGAATAAGAAATGTTACTGTTTGATATAAGCCTGAGGGTTATATTGCACCTGTAACAACCAGAACTGAATTTACTTAGTGAATTTGATTTGACATATTCTGTTCCATGTGTGTTGACAATATTTGGGCGTGTGGGTATTATGTCTCTTAAAACATGATAATTTGATTTGACATATTCTCTTCCATGTGTGTTGACAATATTTGGGCATGTGGGTATTATGTCTCTTAAAACATGAATTAATGTAAAAAGATTTGAAAGATGTTTTTCAAAATAAGTTCCCAGAAAATGTCCATATACAGCAGTTAAATAAAATCATTCCCAAATTCAGGTTCTGTTAATATACAGTCCAAAAATCAATGTAATATCCTATGTCAGACATCTGCAAATTTTGTACAATTAAGGCAACACATATTGTAACTGGTTATGTATCCGCACGCCATTAATTTATACAATAGCTTGAATTCACACATGAGTAAACTTCATCCATATACACGAATATCAATGTATATCTCATATTATAATTTCAAGTGTGTTCAGCAACAAAATATTATATTTTGATTGTAATTTATTTGTAATGGTGTTTGTCACTTTATAATATTATGAAATCAAGTGGATTATATTAAATGTAACTTGAAATTCTTCTGTCATCATCAGCTTTGCAGCCTGTGGAGTCTACGACACAAAGTTAAAGAAAAACTTGATATTTTATGTTCACTTATTCTTACTCTTCTTTGCATCGGTTGCTTTTAAAAACAAATATTATCAGTCCCTAATTTAAGAAGACTTTTGACTGGAGCGAGGGTGTCATTTTACAGACATATATTTTCAGTTTGTTTTACTGCCATTCTCCCAATACCAACTTAACAAAATTTTCATTAATACTTTATGTCCTAAAACTTAGTCTCTATTATAGGTACAGCGAAAGATTTAATTGTGTAATTTATGACAGAAGCAGAATACCATTAAGTTGTGAAGGCACAGGGTGTTCCACCAAATATGTTTACATTCAACAATCTATTCAGGTACCAATCATTCCACGACTAATTATAAATTAAGTACAGCTTCAAACAAGGGATTCAGCCATTACATAATTTTAAAAGCTACAGCAGATATATTGAATTGTGACTTGCCTGAAATGAAGTGGAGGACTCCAGCAAGTCTCTTGAACATGTAGCGAGGGTTGCGGAATGTGTAGGTTGAGAATGTGAGTCCCATGATCATTAGCACGAGGCTTATGATGGAGAATGACGCTTCAGACCGGTTGTAGTCTGCACATGACAAAGATGACAAGTCACATTTAAATTTACACGCAATAACACGACTATGAGCTTCATAAAGACAATCTTAACATTTCCACTGCAGAGCAGAGTTCTTTGTGAGAAGTTGACAATCACTCGATTCAATCAACAAATTTCCCAACTACGGATCCCAAAAGTTCATTACCGTGATCACAAGACCTTATCCTTTGTCAGCTGAATCCAATCTATTCATTAAATAAATCCTTCAGCAGCTGAAATCACTGGGCAGGTGCCCTGACTCTTTTGGAACCAAAAGGTCCATTACCATATCCCCAAGAGTTGTGCCATGCAACCCTACATGAGCCAGTTTAATCTAGCCTCTCACTCTGCCTGAGATAATTCAATCGTAATGTTGAATGAGAAATGTATTGCACTAATTTATACATTTTAGAATGTGCAGGCTTTGAAATAAATATTTCGCCTGCGGGACCAGGGCAACTTTGAATAGGACTATGACAGTTCTCATTTACAAACAATGTCTCCAGGGTCATCAACCTTCTAAAATGACTGTGCATCAGGGATGTACAATCTCTGGAACATTATTTTCCTCAATCT
>NW_019061007.1:25669-58791 GCF_000696155.1 Zootermopsis nevadensis
GTCTCTTGATCTAAAAAAAATTAAAAAAAAGAAGTCAGCTTAAACTACACAAGCATTTGTATTGGCTTAATAACTCCCAGTTTAAGATACTTGCATTAAATAGCACATTTGCATAATTTATATTATATTTCTAAGGTCTTACTTTGCACTGTTTTAATGGGAAAATGAGGTGGTAGGAATTAGATTAGGTTTATTTCGATGAAATATTTTTCAGGGGTGGGCTCGAGGAAATTTGGCTCTACCTGCAAGGAGAAATTTGTTGGATTTATGTTACTAGTATTTTCGTTTCCACAGAAACGTGGAACCAATTAATCCTACTCAGCTGAGCCCTTCTTACAAGCTAATAGTCGCCTACTAGTCAAGAACCCGAAGGTACATCACCGTGTTCATGAGAGCCCATCAAGTCCGAGGGTCTATATATCATTTCGGATGTCAAGTTTTTACGATGTGGAGTTTCCGCCCAACCCATAAGCTGATCGTCCATTCCTTGTCGGCTACTCGCTACTGCTTATTCAATATATTCGCAGCTACCGCCATGTTTGAAGACTTCCACGTCCATCTGCGTCGTTGCGCGCTGACAAGAAACCATCCAATGTGGAATTAAATCTAACTTATATAATGTCAGGCTTTCATTAATAAAGTCTTCTCGGGCTATCAGCCATGTTAGATGGCGATTAATGGCTGATAGCCCGAGAAGAATTTATTTATAAATTTAACTTATTAGTTTACCAAAGAATTCCGAAGCCCTGAGTAATTTTCCAAGTTGCTACATTTTTATGAAGAGTCTTGTCCCCCCATGTCCAACCCTCACGTCTTGTCGGGTGTCTGTGACCAAGTATTTTTATTTAGTGTTCTGTCTGACGACAGGTCCATATGAACAGGATCCTTCCATCCTTTTCTCGGACTGGGACCTGTTCATATACGTTCTTGGCAGATGATCCAGAAGTGGTTTGCCATTGCCTTCTTCTGTGTGTGAATGGAGTAATTGTTGGGATGCCACGGAGAAACCGGGGAAGCCCCCGGAGGAAAACTCCGTGTTGCCTAGACCACGGCCTTGCCCAACACGAGTTATAAATCTGACTACCACCGGGAATTGAACCCGGGACCCCAGGATTACAAGGCCAGCGTTCTAAGGTTGTAAAGTGAAGCGATTCAGATAGAAAAGTGGAGGTCCTACAACCTAAATAAACATCTGAATTATTTATATTTATACGTGTACAGAGGCTGTTTATATTTCAGAAAGGACCCACACACAGTCTGATCTCCAGTCATGATAAACCACAACCACAAGGAACCACTGAACAGTGAAAAGAATCAAAACGACGTATTTCTTGGACAACACCTGAATTTATTTGATGAGTGGTAAAAACATTTCAGTATTTATTTCAGCAAACAAAATTTACATCCAATCACACACGTTTTTCTGTAACGCTGTTCACATTTCGATGTAACACACGCGGCTTGTGTTTATGCGGTAATCCTACTTTACAAATGTTTCGGCCCTGTCACTATACGTTCCGTCCTTGCCGCCTCCATCATCAGGGCTGTGAGTGCAGGAAATGGCTCTGAAATGTCGGTAAACTTTTACCAGACTGCACGGCGCCGTGAGAAACTCAAATCTACAGGGGAAAGTTCGAAGCTCTCAGCTGTTTGTGTAAAGGGTAGAATGTTATAAGAACACGTAACTAGTAGCATTAAGGCAGCCTTGGCTTCCAAATTGTGTCATAAAATAGCTTTCCATTTTGTTTAGTAGTGTCTCTACTTAAGACGTTGGCAGGTCTGGGACATATTTTCTCAAAACACATATTTACGTGCACTATATGTTTGCGCGGTAAAGCTGAACGAAACAGACTATTTGAAATATCTGCAAGAAGATGGACTGATAACGTTGGAATAGTTTTTAAACAAATAAGACCGTGACTGTGAATTACATTAAAGTGACTCAGAATACGATTCACTGTTGAGTTAATGTACAATTTGCGTCTATAAAACACGAGTAATTCCGTGAGTAGCTGAGCGACTAACAGATTTTCCTAATACATTCCAAACAGGATTCTTCACAACTTACCGGTTAAGCTGATCTCCAGTGTTATTTTAGCTGTTATTCAAAGTGGTATTTATTGGGCACACGTGATGAACGTAAAGCTACCGCCAGGAATCGGTTCATTCCTTGTTTTTTTTTTTTTTTTTTTTTTTTTTTTTTTTTTTTTTTTTTTTTTTTTTTTTTTTTTTTTTTTTTTTTTTTTTTTTTTTTTTTTTTTTGGGGGGGTCAGATTCGTAGTCTTTGCCAAATTGCTGTCCCCTTGTTATAATAGCGAGGTGTGGAAGAGATGTAAAGCAGCATTTTTCAGACGCTTTATCTGTACCATTTCAAACGCATCATCGACTTTGATCTTCATTTATTGCAGATAAAAATAGAT
The DNA here is from genome assembly GCF_000696155.1 of Zootermopsis nevadensis. The sequence goes on from NW_019061007.1 coordinate 28,090, forward strand.
TGTTACGAAACTAAGCGCACTACAATATCACACTAAACAGACAGAAACACATTTAATTATATTTTGCTAAATATTAATTATACTAATTTGACCAATATTTCGTATATTATGGGCTGTTTATGAAGAAATCGGAATGTTCGATTTGAGTTTTAAGTAATTTTAAATCGATAACATGCAAAATTAAACTCGTTCAAATTATAGAACAGATATTTGCTACCGAATTCTTTATTTGATGCCGGAGATGAAACTTGTGGACGAGCATCGAGCACTGAACTTCCTGTATACTTTTACTTTATTCAAACAAAGCACAAATCTAATTGGTGGTTTGGCAGCGTGGTGCGTAATTAAACACAGAGTAAACTTTAAAATAAACAACCACAACGAACGATTAACGAAACTGCGGGGAAGGAAAAATAACTTTCAAGAGGACAAATCTTGACATTTTCAGTTTCAAAAAAACTTAAAATACGTCCTTTATGGCAGAACAAACATGTCTCTAGACGTTCATGGTCCATGCTGTGTGCTTCAGCAATATTGTCAGTGACTGTACATTGACGCACGCTACGGGTTCTTCGGCGCTCCAGGGAGTTCTTTTGAAAGACGCTTCAAGACCGAATGACGACACAGTCTTTTATGGGGGGGTCCGCACATCGGATCTCAACTGTCATAACTATATCGTGTATAAACGGTTTACACTTCACTTTGACATGAATAAGGAGGCCACTCAAACGACAATGGCGAGAGTCCTTCGGCTGCTTAGTTTTAATAACACTCGAATGAATCATGACTTTGGCTTTTTCGTCAGCTACGTGGAGTTGTCTTACTGGGCTGTTCCAACTACAAGTTTTCTGTTCAGAAATTTTCTTTCAGTCTGTTACAGCATTAAGACCTACCGGGGAGGTATTTTTGGCATTAATCAGCTTCATGCCCTGGCTGTTTGATTCCCAGTGGCCAATACACAGGGGACTGGGTGGGTCCCAGAGTCAGTCTGGACACAGCTCCTGTCGGAAATCAAACTCCAGTCTTCTAGACCGTGGACTATGTTTTTGTTTTCATTCTTTCCACCGCTACTCAGCCTTATTCCTGTAAAATGTTGTCGCCTCTGCTTAGCTCTCGGCCAGTTGTTTACCGATGGCTACAATGTGTCTATCTGGCAAACCACTTCGGTGCACGAAGCATTGCCAACTTTGTGAGTGATGGCTTAATGTGACAAAGCATTAGTAAATTTACAGTTCATAATGCGAAGTATGAAAGTAAAACTGGCTTCGAAATCACGGCAAGGTCAAATATCTTTATGGTGATTCACAGAAAAATCTAAAGTACAGAGTGTCCCAGAAAGATGTACACACACGATAAGGAATATTAACCATTTTTTTCAACCCCCGTGTGTTGTGTTTATGAAATGCAGGGACGTTGGTCGTTTTGAACACCTTCAGTAGATTCCCTGATTATTAAGTGTCAATTCTGACGTATGTGATTGATTAGTTTATTACAATGTCTTTATTTATTCATTGAATGTGTGTGTATATATATATATGTTTTTTTTTTGGACAACCTGTACATATGAAAAATTTAGAAACTCGTAAAATAAACAACAGACCATTTATTTAATGTAAGCCATAAACACGAAATCCCTCATTATTGATGATATGAAAATTTCTGATAAATAATTTCACTATAAATATAATTTGTTATATACAATTCCGTTCTGAACTACCGAAAAATATGAGTAGGCCTTTTCTTAACACAACAGATAATTATATTAATATTAATATTATTCTTTTTTATATTATTTTAAACCAGCTGAAGTAAGTGTAGTTCTCCACGTTCCCTAGAGTACATACGAACCCATTTCAAAGCGCTATATAATAACTCATCACCGTAACAACAGGATCTTGAAATCCAGGCTATTTTGAGTGAATTGAATCCACTCTGTTTTAAACACAGAAGATCTTGAAATCCAGGCTATTTTGAGCGAATTGAATCCACTCTGTTTTAAACACAGGACTTTAAACACCACAATGAAAACATTACGAACGCTGGTTGAATGTTTTAAATGTCATCGTTAGATCTCGTAAATCAAAAGGTCGGTAAAACAATTCCGGAAGCAATTTGGATAATGCCTCACCGTGGCTTACCTGCTTTCACAGAGTTGCAACCTATGCCTGAAATACTCTTCCATGTTACTCACGCTGATTACTGCGCGTCTAAATAATGGAATATCAAGTTTCTCTGCATGAAATATTCAAATGAAACTGGAGAGCATGCGCGTCTCCTATCGAGCAGTTTGGCCCCTCCAATTCATGTTTCACCGCAAAGCAACGGAAAGTTAAGTTTGACGAGACGTGCCTTACTCCGCTTTTGCACACTACACGTTATGAGGTAAACAGGAGCCGGTAATGTAGTTCCCTGTCGGCGTGGAGTGGAGGTTGGGGGGGGGGTTATTTTTCAGATGGCTGTATTATAGTGGTTAAACACAAACACCACTCACCTGTAAACATTTGCTCAAACAGATGTATATAAATAAAGAATCTCACGTTTCTTATAAGAAAGGCAGGGCATATTGAATTAGTGACGAGAGGGGAAGAAGGGCAAAGACCCCCGGCAAGCAATGGAAGGGTGGGTGGACCCCAGAACCGGTCTAGACTTTGCAGCGGAAGGAAAAATCAGAACGAACCGCGGTCATTCAGTCAGCAGAGTTATCGGTTATTTCCTGTCAGTGAAATTCATAACCAACAGACAAAACATCCCGGAAAGTACTCATGAAGTTAACTTTTTTTGAAGCACGAAGTTCAACTGAATTATATTTAAAAATTTGGTTTAAACCCCAAAGAAAAACTCACATCTTCTCAATTACGAAGATCAATTAGTTAATTTTGTTTAAGAAAATGGTCTCTGTTTCGAGACTCATATGAAACACGTAAATGCACTTTGAGGGCTAAAGTCCAAAATCTGAACGTTCAAAGCAGAGAGCTGGCTAGTATTTGTTAAAATAAAAATCTTTTACAATCCAGTAGAGTATTTGAGTTCTGGTCTAGGCTGATTCTGTAATTTATTGGTCAAAAACATAAATAAAACAGGAAAGAATACAGACGTTGGTATAAACATCGTCTTTAGAATGCAATATATAAGTCACGGAGGCCTTCAGCCAAAATGACCCCCCCCCCAGGCACCCATCTAACCGAAGTTCTTTTCGTAAAGAACACGCAGTTAGATAACTGCGCGAGGACTTCATTTTAACGACGGACATGCAAATAGATCGATCTTATTAATTTATTTTAAAACAAGAGCAAACGGAAATTTAAATCTGAGACATTTCTTTTCCCTAGAAATGTTTCCTTTGGACACATTCCCGCCCAGGGCCACCAGTGAAGCATTGTTAAACGCCGTGTCATATGGCGTGCCAGCCAGGAGCTCAAACACTGACTTTTTGAGCTTATTGGCTCCGGCTTCTTGGCTCAAGCCGGCCTCATGACAATTTGTTACAGAACAGACTAGATCAGTTCCCATCATCACCAGAAAATCGAAGCGAAGATATAATTCTAAATACTTCTGAACAGTTCCGGGCAGTCGAAATAGCTGCAGAGAATGTTAATAATATCGCATTGTCACCAATCGACGAGTTTCACGGTGAAACTTTCAGAAAAATGGCAGAGATTATAATTTTCTACTGGACGTTAGGTACAAAGTCAGGAAGTAGCGACTTAACGGCGGATTTCCTCAATGTGACGTCAGATGTAGGACGTAGATTTTTCCTTATAGGCCCAGGATGACGGTCAGATATGACTTGCTGGTGAAACTGAAGACAGGCGTTCGATTTGGCGTAAGTAGGCTACATAATCCATAACTGTGAGGCTGTTTATTCGCAATGGGGGAAACTGCATCATGAGAAGCTCCACACCGTTATGGTGACGAAATCAAGAAGCATGAGATCAACAGGACGTGTAGCATGCATTGGTGGTTAATAGCGTTCTAATAAGAAACTCTGACGGAAAAGTGAACTTGGGAGACCTAGTTGTGGATGGGAGGACAACATGAAATTGACCGAACTTCGCGGAAGAGTGGTTATTAATTCCTGCTTCGTGTTCGGAAGGTTCCGGGCTCAAAATCTCAACCCGAAGATCGGCTATATTGACATGCTTTCGTGGTTTTCCTTAGTCCCTACAAGTGAGTGGTGGGATTTTTTTTTCTGAAATTAGGCAAAAACCGATTCCTTCTATATCCCTTCCAGTCCATTATTCATTAATCGACATTACATAGTCGGAGCTGCTGACAGCGTCGTTAAATAAACAAAAAATATCTTTAAAATGGATCATAAAAGAGAAGTGTTGTAAGGGCATGGATTAACCCGAAAAAAGAGTCCAATGGCAGGATCTTGTGAAACGGCAATGAACATTTTAGTTTCACAAATGGCGGGAACTTCCGGGCCAAACTGAAAAGGGACTTAGCTCCATGGAGTTAGCTGGATATTGGTGTTACGTGCTAGCCTTTATATACTTACACAGAGTTATTTGTTGCAGGTCATGGAATTATTTTTCTTGCATGCAGCGATTTTCGTGGCATCTTTGGACTGCGGATCTGCAGCCAGCATCTCAACAAATGCCACGGAGATTAGGTCACAGAACGGATGGTGTCCCCCAATATGCGCATGCGTACTATTATATCGCGTGGACTGTATGAACGTGGAATTGAATATTCTGAGTTCCTCCATGTTTCCAATCAATTCCAGCAAAATTCGCGATTTGTGGTTAGATAACACGAGTCTGGCCATTTTGGAACACAACGTATTCGATGGAATGGAAAGTCTGCAGCGTCTGAGTCTCGCCAACAATTATCTGAGGAAACTGGATCACCGTTTATTCTACGATCTGCTCGGGTTGAGATACCTTGACTTGCGTAGTAACTGCCTTGTGTCGCCGCTAGACACCAGGTTGTTTGAGTCACTGAGGCAACTCCACACTCTGAAGTTGGACTACAATAAACTCACCACACTGGATGCCAAAATACTGATTCCAATCGCCATAAACATTACCGAAATCACTCTGTCTAACAATCCTTTCATTTGTGACTGTGACATCCGAGATGCAGTAGAATGGTTCAATAAATACAGACTGAAGTCAAAAGCGACCTGCGGATATCCGAGTGCTGGAGAATCGTGGGATTCTCTGTCCTTCACTGGACACTGTGAAATTTTTCGACCACTGAATATTGACTTGACTTGCAATGTGGCATCTCGACCAGAGGAAGAGGACAGCAAGACCTCCGATTCATTTAATTTAATCGTGGTGTCAGTGGTCGCACTTTGCGGATTCGTGGTTCTAGCGTGCGGCGGATTGTCGTTATACTGCTGGAGAAGAGCTGTCAGGAACTCGACCACAAATCTTGACCGCAAAGCAAACGAAAATAAACTTTATGACGACATCAGATCAAATGATTATTATTACTATGAGTTAGTACGTTCAGAAGTGCCCAGATACATGTCACCTAGCAGCTCCTGTGTACCAGAAAGTGCACCAGAACTCCCTAAAAGACCAAAACCCCATGATTCATGTCAATCCGAACAATACGATGATGTGGGGGACAGCGACAGTGATTCGTACATAAAACCAGAAACTCCTGCATCCGAGGAACAAACGATTACAGCCGACATACTGCCAGCCTCAGGACGACCTCTCGCTCGCAATGAAGTCCTCAGCCATTCTCACAATGCGAGGGAACACGCCGATTCCACAGAGCTTCGTAAGGTTTCCTGTCTTGTAGCTGGCGCACTTGAAGAACGAACGGATACAGAGGCTTCTCTGACGCCAGAAGAAGTGACCTCGAGTCCTGGATTACGAGACGATACATCTCAAGTTATTGAACTTCCTATTGTCCAGACTCAGGGTCCAGACTATTTTTGAAACAGAGAGAGCTTCTGTAAATAGTGAAGGAATCTTTCAGCAAATGAGAGAAACCATTGAAGAGGTGTATATCGATACATTTATTCCAATCAAAACGTTTGAAGGACCTCAAATGATACGTTAAAGTAATCGCCATGTTGAAATTGTAACTGACCCTAATGGAGGAACGATAATTGACCTTTTTCGAATTCAATCCAAAACGTCACACCCCGTTCATTCTGCGCCCATTTTAATACCAGTTATCCATCTACGTCCAAGTCTCCCACGTTGTCTCTTTCCTTCACATTTTCCGACTAAATTTTATTCACGACGATAAAAGAGTGATTTGGAAACTAATGAGAGCGGAGACAAGGCAACGTCGATGCAGAATATGAATTGCAGGATTAGGTTGAAAAACGTAATGCGACAGGACGTAAGAATGAGTGGACATCCCGATAACGCCGGGAGCAAGGCAGGACCTGAACAAAGTCTGATCGGGCATAGCTGAAGTTCTTATCAGGGCCCTGCATAACTGCGTGTTTTTTTAAAGACAACTTCCGCATCTATTATCAGTATTTCAACAAACGGCTCCCATACGGAACTCGGCACACTATGTGATGAAATCATACGAAGATTGTTCGCTCGAGTCGCTTTTACGAACAGTGAATAAGATTGAAGTGGTAAGTTCTCGCTGAATTTTATTTTATACAATTTATTTTAATACCTCGAAATTATTTTGTAGTCCGAGTGGGGTTCATGAACGTAAAACAAGCGAGAAAATACGCATGTCAACAGCGCACAACGCATAATGAGTTTGTGCTACAGTGATACATAGTGTTCCGACAATAGTGAGTTCCAAGGACGAGTGCTTGGCACTCCTTCATTTTCGAGAAGCCCTGGCTTCAAATCTCGGCCCAGAGATCAGCTATCTCGACCTAAAATTTTATGGGTTTCCTGTTCATCCAGCCAAAATCCCCAAACAGTGACCACGGACCAGGAAACTTCAAATTCATTATTAATTAATTCTGATAATTCTACCTTCTTGATCAAATCTGTCTCAACAGCCTGGTTGTATCGGAACAATTCTTACCGTGTTGAGATGCAATTATTTCAACTTAAACTGGATACAGGCGCAAATATCCACAATTGTACTGGCGTACCTTCAAACAGTCTACCAACAGACCACGAAAAAACTATGAAATAACTTTTCGTTGGTCAGTGGCTCGAGAAATGTTGTATTCGGGATCAAATATGGTAGGCTTTATATCTGTGATTCGAAGCATAAATGAACACACGGAAATAATGACTAATATATTTTTAACATTGCATAATTTAATTTATATTTAAAATTACTTGGTGAATGTAATAATATTTGGTATACGTGAGTTGAATGTTTCTGGATTTACCTTCATCGTGTGTAGGGATTTAATTTTAATGCAAACTGATTCATTAATGTGGAATATATGGTGGGCAAAGATGCTCTCGAAAATACGTCGTACACGAAAATATTGAATTAAAATAAAAAAGTTTATAACGAAATATATAGAAATGTAGTCAACTCTTTAAACATTCATTAGGCTTCAAAGCCTTTGTGTTCACGTATTTGCGTCATGTTAATATAACGAATGGCAGCTGAGACAGTAAATTCTCTCAGAAATCACTACATCCCAATTAAAATTAAATTAATTAAATTAATTAAAGTGTTACTCTGTAATGTAAGATTATTTACATTTCAGGACAATGGACTTCCGGTTGAGTTTGTGCACAGCGCTGATGCTCAGGACTGTGTCACTTGTATCAACTACAAGAACTTGCGTCGCCGAAAATGGTAAATTAAACGTTAATAACACAAATTTTACGAATCTACGCGACTACTATTGTTCAGGCGAATACAAAAACCTCCATACGATTCATCTAGTTAATAACAACCTGTCTTTCTTGGAAGCCACAGCTTTTCACGAAGTTAGCTGGTTAAAGCACCTCCTAATTATTCAAAATCCTTTGGAGTATCTGGATCCCAGTTTGTTTTTTAATCTGAAGGAACTTGTTTCTCTTGACCTTTCCCACAACAAATTGAAGTCGTTGACGAATGAGAGGCTCTTCAGTTCACAGAGTAAACTGAAGTTTCTCCGATTATCATACAACGAAATTATCAGTTTGGATTCAAGAGTGTTAATGCCATTAAGGTCTCTCGAGGAGCTGAGTTTATCGAACAATCCTTTTTCTTGTGACTGCAGTTTGATAAGAAATACGGTAAAATGGTGTAAGGAACGAAATCTAACCACCGGTGCCAAGTGCCAAAATGGACCGTTATGGACAGAACTAAGATATGAAAATTGCCCATATTATCGCGAGGAAGAATCTACTAAATTAACGTGTATTCTGGCAGGAGCTGGGGTTGTTATTGTGATAATAGTCGCTGTTTCTGTCGACGTTTTGGTGCATCGTTCAAGAAAATCCAGTCGACGGGATGGAATTAACGGTTATAACGGAACACGCGCGTATTCATTAGCGACTGAGGATTTTAGTTACGAAATTATACCAGACACTCACCAAAGGCCTCCACATTTCACAGGAACGCTTTCATGCAACAAGACAGACCCAGTCGCATTGCAGGAATATGCAGAAGTGATAATAAAACCTTCTGAATTACAAGACACGGAAACATTCTCAAGTGTTGCCGCGGCGGCAGCAGATGACAGCGCACCTTATGCAGAACCCTTGCGGCATTGGACAAAGGACGCTTCAGCGACGTACGCAGAGCCTTACCAACAGACAGCGGCAAAGAAAGGAAGAGTGGCAGAGAGATTCCTTTAAAATTATTCACACTCTCAGCACTGCAATGAAGTTCCTCGCTCTGGATGTCGTGGCCGATAGTGTGATTGGGTGATTCCAATTCTGAACCTTGATCCAGAGACCCGTTATCCTGACTGAAGATTCGTGGTTTTCCTCAGTCCCTCTAGAATATCAAGCCAATGATAAATCTAAATCTACGAATATAAATAAACACAAGGACGCAAGCATATGAATATAAACTAAGATAAATTAAGTAAATATGGAAACAAATAAGAATGAATGACGTAGGGGAGAAGGGGGCTAATTCTTACAATTTTCAATTGCAATTTTTTTGTGCATTTATTCTTAAAATTTACAAGGTTAGCAATTATGGCTTCAGGTACTAATACTATTCGGCTATATTAATAACATTTTTTCAAAGGCCTATTCATTTTCGTTTCATCACAAAACTTGTTTATTTAAGAGAAGGGGGTTTGTAACAATGTGCCCTGTTATGGTGTTAGTTGTTCACTACCACAGAACCGCACAAGAAGAAGTCCCGATTTCAACTGAAATAATTCGGCCTAGGAACGGATCATCAAATCCCTGCGCTTTACTCACGTTTACGTCATACCCTATTGACCAATATGTCTACTGTTATTATTTTATTTGAGATATGGAATATATTTGATTTTTATTAGTTGTTCTTGTGTCTTTTACCACTAATTTTATTTAATTAATTATTCTTGTCTTTTATACACCTGAAGATGGTTCATTTAAGAACCGAAACATGTCGTACGAAAAAGATGTTCTAAATGTAAATCGAATGTTTCGATAAGGAACATCACATGATATTTTAATTATCTTAATTTTAAATTTTAAATTGTGATTAGACGGACAAGAATAATTAATTAAATATATATCTTCACAATATGACGCAACTATACCATCTCACTAATTTTATCAAAAATACGTTTCGAAATTATAATTTAAAATATATACTAAAATTCATAAACTTCCTTCTGTTTATTTCTTTATTTAATTATTTCTGTGATTATCGGAATATTTTACGCATCTGAGAAAGGAAACAGATCGCGCTGGAAACGAATTCTATATCGACCGTTTTCTTTTCCACGAGAACATGAATCAGAAGTTTTCAATATGTCCCCCAACGTTTAACTATTCGAGCTCACATCTTCACAATTTCCGATGTTTTAAATTTAAGAACTCAGGCATTCTTTAACACAGTTGAATATTAAAGGTAAATTATAAGTGTGTGGACTAGATGCATCTATGTCAGGACGGTTTGTACGGAGGGGAGCACTTGTGAAAGTGGTTATAGACATAGATGGAAATTTCCTGAACAACTAAGTTGTTATTAGCTTCTTCATAAATACTTTATCTAGTCCATTAAGTTACATAATGGGCCTAAAGTACTGTGTACAATGAATAAGTATCGGTGTTGAGTAAACTTTATTAGTTTAAAATAAAATAAAATAATATGTCTTAGTGAGAAACCGCTGACTGGTAGGCAAGAGAAATTAAGTTGAGAATCTTGCACTGGTGAACAAAGATCTAGTAACCATTTTCCAACAATTTGCCATTATTACTTTGTCTCTATCGTTCATGAATCGCCTCTGAGGTATTCCAATCAGAGAAGAGGGAACTTCAATTATTTTTGAAATCATAAATTTCAGTGACTGAAGTTACCTCATCACTACGACACCAGAGACATATCTCAATTAGGCAGCAGATTAACTGGCGTCTCCTGAAAAAACGAATGAGTGGATTGGCTCACTGAGTGTCTCTGTCTATCAGTTAATTAGGTGAAGTTTACCGACGTTTCAGCGGTGTCTGCAGCTCCATCATCGCCCTGATGGTGGTGGCAGCAAGTACCTCTGAAACGTCGGTCAACATCTGCCGGACGATGCGGCGAAACAACCCAGAAGACAGTCATCATCGTACTCGCCTCCGTGAGGACCTCAAATGTCACAAATCCTCTGTGTTCAGTGGCAGACATTGGCAGTGTTTCATTGTACCGTATGGGAATACAATGGCTTACACAAGCCAAAGGTGCTGACTCCTTATCAGCAAAGCAGGGCTGTGGTTCTGTTCGCTGATAAGTGCCGTGTCCTTGGACCTGAATCTACAGCTTCAGGCCACTCCAATTTCGGCACGAGGCTACGAGTCAGTTTCAGTTTAAATACTCGCACAAACAGGAGGTAATAAGCGTCACGTGTCATAGTGGAAAAGGAAATGCTCCTGACCGGATGCAGGGGGCCCATCTTTGCTATGATATTGCTTCATACAATTTTTTTTAAAGTATTTTCAGGTCGCTGTCGTCACTTATATTTAGCTTTGCATCCAGTGATGAGAAGCTGGTGGTTATTTGAAACGAAGCTACTATTTTCACATTTCGGCAACGAACTGAAGTTTGGCAGAAGAACTTGCAACTACAAACCTATTCAGGTAAGTTGTTCATGACAACGATACGCGGAATTTTTAAGTCAATGCCCCTTATTTATTCAGTTCATTTATTAGAGTGCTTGGCAACAGCCAATCACTAACAATAAATATAACAATACAAAAACAAACAACAATGAACTAAATATATAAATGCAGAATAATGATAATATATCAATTCCGAGGATCCAGTCACATCAGAACCCTGATGATGGGGACAGATTTTGTTCCCGAAACGTCGGTTTACTACGGTAACCAGTTAACGCGGCTGATTGCCTGAGAATATTTTATAAATGGAATACTAATAATAATAATAATAATAACAACAACAATCTATCACCAAACAGTTTTGTAAACCTTGGAACAAAAATGTTGGTGGTTATCCACAGTTTTGTCAAACGCGGTGTTTGGTTTAATGCATCCAACAGTTTGTTAGTCTGTGCACACATGCATGAAAATCAGTGCTTTTCGCTAAAATAATGCACTCCTGCTGGAGACAGGGCTGTAATGGCATTATACAACCAGTTTTATTCCTTATAGAGTATTGGTTGATCCTTCGGAACCACACCAGTCACTACAGCGCTGAGTAGGCTTAATTTGAATACTTATTCATTTTCGTTGACAACGTGACGACCTTCAATAAGCCACAATCCGCGCTCCCTGTTGACGAAACATTATAAAATCACAGATCTTGTCTTGAGGAGATAAATTTAAAATGCCATAGCATAACATAAGCATTTTAGCTTCTTAGTCAGTACAGAATAATTTATCAACAAGAAAGTTCCTTGAACGTAATCACTGTTTTGAACTTGGCTTTCGTTATTATTGGTTTATAGTTGTTAAAACAAATCATTGGCGATGTAGGCTGCTAGAACTATCTAGAAATGAAAAGGAAGGCAGAAAGGAGATCGGAATGGAAAGTTGCTGTAAACCAATCTTCGGATTGAATACTTCAGAAGACCCGTAACAGTATTGGCATAACAATTACAATTGTTACGTCATAGTTTTTGTTGGAATTGTTGTATTTCATTAGTATGTATTGCGGTTAACAATCAGATTTTCTTAGTCTGAAAAGAGCTGAGCTGTGAATCGCTTGTAGAAGACGTGCGTCTTAGAATACTTTTGTGCTATTGTGCTATTTAAGAATATTGCCTTACACTCTCTGAATTTTGTTATTAATTGAATTGTTTATTGCTGGTGGACATCTATTTCCCTTCCCATGGACGAAGAGAGAGGTAAAGACTTTTTCTTATTTTATTGTTATTATTATTTATTAACATATTTACATGTGTTTGTTAATACTTATGAAAACTCGCAAGAAAATTAAGCTAGTTTCTTTCTTTCTAACACAATTTCAAATAATGTTAGACTGACTTTTGTTAATTACGGCAAAAATTAATTGCAATTGAATATTCCAGTAAACAATTAGAAATTCAAATGCATAAAACAACAAGGCATGTTTAGTAGCCGAAAATCTTGGCGAAACAGTTAGAACCCTTAAGAATCTGGTGGTAAGTCTGTGTACCACCTGCTTTCACGATTAATAACCCTTCATTGTGTATTTGTGGGTTTCGTGTGATTCTCAAGGTAAACAGCGATCATTTTTTTTAAACGTCATTAACCGATTGATCTTTGTATTGGTGATGTGTAGTGTTTTCTTTGCGGTACGGACTGAATTCTTAGATAATATTTAGACGATCTTCGGCTTCAGATGGTTAATAAAAGGGGCACATATTGAGAAAAATAATTCGAAATCTTTACATTTCTTGATACATCAACTTTGTTAAAGCTTCTTTGCCAGTTGTGAATGTGTTTTATACATGCAGTATAATTTCCTCAACAAACTCCATGTTTATTTACTGAAGAAATATTAATTGTTACGTCCTAGTTTTGGCCAACATTGTTATATTTTATTGATATTTATTGACGTAAACAATAGCCTTTCGTTACTGTGGAAACGAATGGGCTGGGAATCGCTTGTGGAAAAAGTGCGTCGTACACAAGATACTTTTGTGCAATTGAAAACCTTTGAAAATAATCCAATATACACATTTCATACGCATTATTAAGATATTTCGATATCATCGGTTGTTCTTGAGATATAATCTGTGGATACATTCTAAAAAAAAAGATACAACTATGGCCACCAGATGACAGCACCTCAATCGCCTGCAATATTATTATTATTTATTCCTGACTTTCCTCATAAGTCATTTTGTTATCACAGTTTGTTGTTGTTTCTTGGCTCTACAACCCGGTTGTAGGTTTTCGCCGCCTCCTTTTCGGAGGTTTCTTGGTCTTGAGGTGTGCATTTATGTCAGACACAGACATTGTGGATTAGTACTCAAACATCAGTTTCGTTTCTTCGGTAGTCCACATCTTCTTTGTTCTCTTTGCGTCCTGCATTTATGCTCTCGCGAGATTGAATAAAAGTTCAGCTGTGTTGAACTTCGTAGAGCAGCTCAATTTAGAGTTTAGAGTGGTCACGGGCTCTATCGCTGTAGGGTTTACACGACGAGAGCCGATCGCAGCTCTCTTCTCTCTCTTTTCTCTATTTAGACTTTAGACTAATGAAAATACCTGCTCTCGCGACCGTTTACACGCAGGTAGGTACCTGAGTATGGTCCCTAACTATATTCTACAAACTCTCGCAGTTTAAACGTAGCATAAGGCAGGAAATCCTGTTTGCGACATTCTCTAGAAGAGTGACACGGGATTTGCGGTGTCGAAATGATAATAACAGTTGTAATGTGCGCTGACTAGGACTGAACAATCGCAGGCTATACACTAACTAACTAACTAGATGGCTTACGAAACCCGAGAGTTCATCACCGAATTAACCAAAGCCCTCCACCGGACCCTGTCTCCTTCAACTCCTATCTCTCATAGATCCCGCCTGAGATTATCCTCCCATCTACGTCTAGGTCTCCCCAGCGGTCTCTTCCCCTCAGGCTTCCCAACCAGTACCCGGTGCACACCTCTTGCCCCATCCATGCGCGCTACATGTCCCGCCCATCTCATTCTTCTCGACTTAATCACCCTGACAATATTGGGGGAGGAGTACAGATTTTTAAGCTCATCATTATGCAGTTTTCTCCACTCCCCATCGTCTTCTCTCTTAGGCCCAAATATCCTCCTCAAACACCTGCAATCTGTGTTCCTCCCTCTGAGTGAGAGACCATGTTTCTCACCCATACAAAACAACAGGCAAAATTATTGTTTTGTAAACTTTAATTTTCAGGCTCTTAGAAATAAGACGGGAAGACAAAATATTTGGGACCAGGCTATACACACAGTAAGTATAAAGTCTAACGTTTGTAACTATTTTACGTCTTTGATTTCACTAAGGACGAAAATAACATAATAGGGTCATACAACGTTGAACAGTATAAAGTTTAATTACTGTCGTATTTTGCCACTTTAATTTTTTAAAACCCTACGATAACTATATCGACCGCACGCTTTAACATTCAAAATTCTGCATTTTCCCCATTAAATCTATTACAAGATTTCATCCAACTCTGGAACCAGCTACCTTCGGATGTTTTAGGGACTCTCTCCTGTAAACCAAGTGCTTTTAGGAAGAAGGTTAGAAAAGTGAAAAATGAGGTGAAGTGAAGGGGGGTAAATCGGGGTGAGGATGGGAAGGCTTCATAAGTATACTGAAGTGATGTGAAGAGAAGGTCCTGATGAAATGTGAGTGCATCAGTTCATGACGTATGTAATTCATTACTGTTACTGCCCTATGTCTAGTTGGTATTAATTTTTAAATTATCTACTTTAGGTTATCTGTTGTGCTGCCTTATGCTTTTGTAATCATGAGTTGTTTTATTTTGTTGTGTCTTATTGTTTTGTTGTGTCTTATTGTAGGACCACTGCCACCGGGTATAAACCCATTTGCAGTTAATAATAAATAATAATAATAATAATAATAAATACGACGTTCACAGTCAACAGCTCGTATTTCCCTAAGCAGGATTAACCAGTATACCTTTCTAATTGAAACGTGTTGTTTTCATAAGGAAGGAATGATTTAAATTGATTATATTTTTATGGACATTATGTCATCGAAGACTAACCTGTACTTGTAACGTTTAGTTTCCTACAATGTGTAATATCAACATGGCGGATGGGCGAAATAGTGAACACTAGAGTCACTTTTGATATTGGGGTCAAACAACGATCCAGGGTCATATATCTTCCAGTGATACACAACTTTCGGACATCGATTCTTTGTATGATCCAAAAGAACATCACGCACAGCACAAAACAATAAAAGGAAACTGACTCTACCAGGACTCGATCCCATGACGAGCCCAGTACACTACCATATAAAAAACTGCCATTGTGCACCAGTCCTGTGGATCTGAGGAAACTTTATTAAATATTAACAACACATGATTTGTAAACTTAAAATTTCTAATAGTTTATATGACACAAAAGACGTTTTTTAGTTGAAAAGTTTTCTTTAAAATTACCAGTTTAAAAGACATTTCGACACTTATCGTAAATTATCAGTTTGTAACATGAATAAGGAAAAAGTTGTCAGTGGAACCACGGTTCCGGAGAATTAGACGTAAATACGTCTATACGGAAAGGAAGTTTATATATTGGCTTTATTCTAAATATTTCCTTTATACATGCTTTACATTTGAGATAAGTTTGATTAAGACTTTGCTTATTTAACTTGAATTAGTTACGCTTAAGATGGGTCTGTGGTAGCTGAATGTAATGTAAAGTAATGTAATGTAATGTAACGTTTCCTAGGTAACAACAATGCCGAGTAAACAGATGACGTTTCCTAGGTAACATAACAATGCCGAGTAAACACGACGTTCCCTAGGAACACTTGTTACACTTTTTCGTTACACTTTTTTGCCGAATGACCCTTCAATACAGACGTATTTACGTCAAAAATCAAGGCGTTTTATTTGAAACTACGCTCTAATCTAATAAACAAGTGAACAAGCAGAGAAGAAAGGAAACTACGTTTCAAACCATGTGAATGTGTTTTAATAATCATGATGAACAGAACGTGCATTGGATTGTATGGCTCTAGTTTCTTTTGTGAATAATGAGGTAAAATTTTATAAAATGCAAAAGTAGAAAGAACGCACGTGGAAACTGTTAATTCCGTAATTGATTACATCACTCGTTTTGTTTAGGTGAGTTCTGGCTTCAAAAGGTTAAGTTAAGAAGAGTCACGTAAGTAATTACAGTCCACGACTGTAATCTTGAGACTTGCAAGGAATGCAGGAAGTCCGAAGCGTTAAAGGCAGACGCTGTCTTTCCCCCCTTCACCCCACTTCCACACCCCGCAAGTCTCAAGATTAAGGTCGCGGACTATAACTGTAATGTTAGTTATAAGACTTAAGAAGTTTAAGTGAATATAAATTGTCAAATGTATGTTGAATGTTTTGCATTGGACAGCCTGTGCCAGGGTGAAGGGTTGTAAGTACTAACAATTCAGGAAATGAAAAATAAATTTCGGAATATTGTCACATCAGGTTTGTTGATTTTATTACACAAGTTACATACAAAATTAGGTCCGAAATGACAGTCTTGCTGCATTTAAAGTATTAAGAATTATAGGTTATATCAAATAGTAATGATAGCTCTACTTCTCTTGTAAGTTTATTAGACATAAATCCTTTTACCGTATTACCGGAAATTAATCCCTAACGGGGCTTTAGATTTAAAGGTAGCACGTGGATGAACCAGTGCAAAATGTCTTTGCATTTTTACCCGAAATTATATTACAGGGTCATGACTCCCACGCGGTTGTGGAAATGAGCCATGATTATAGCTTTTTTGTGTGGGGGGGCTGCTGGCCTAAACTGTAAACTGCTCAAATATTAATAAACGGTCTCTGCCAAGTCACAAGATCCCTCAGTCGATTCTCTGAAAGTTCGGCGTCTTCACCTTAAAAGTGCGGGCATCACGACGCTAGAAGCCAACGTGTTCAGTTCAGAGGCAAAACTGTGGTTCCTTGACATAAACAACAATTTTCTCGAGACTTTGGATCACCGGTTATTCAAGAATATGACCAAACTCTTGCATCTCAATTTGACAAACAACAAGTTGAACTATTTACAAGATGCACGACTGTTTGAATCACAGAGCAGGCTTTAGACTCTTCTGCTGGGGTACAACAGACTAGTAAGTTTAGACTTAGTTGTGGTAACTCCATTGAAATCTATACGTGTGATCAAATTGTCGGATAATCCGCTTCGCCAGACAATGCTCTGGTGCATGGAAATAAATCTGGATGCAAATGCCACGTGGGAAAATCCAAATGCATTCACTGACTCCCCATGGTCAGTTTTGACATCACATGGGGAATGTGACAAAGCGAATACGACTGAGATTACGGCTGCAAGTTGAACGGAAGAGAAGGAATTTTTGAAATAACAACGACTAAAGAGAAAGGCGAACTGTTAACAACAGAAGTAAATGATGCATCGCCAATTACGGGCGGAATGTCCATGACAGCGTTAATTGTGTCTCCCTACGCGGCTATTGTTTTTGCAGTCTGTTTGATTGCATTAATATATTATTGGAGGAAAGTGAAAATTACTGATCGCGGTGAAAGTATGTACTCGGTGGAATTCGAAGAGGGATTAAGAGAGTACAGTGAGAATGATGATCCATCTGGTCAAAGCTCATTTCCCCCTTCCTTGCAACCAGATTGCCTGTTACAGAATGAATCTATGTGGAAATGATGCATTTCGATTCTTCGGAAACAGATATGGAGGAGACAAGACTGTGAATTACATGCTGAAGTGGCTGTGAAGTCGAGTTTCGGAATCAGCAATAATTTATTCTTTCCATGTGTATACGATACTTTATGGTAAATGTATCCAGGATTTTAAAGCATTAATCATGTGTCATGTGTAAGAGGTCAGAAGTATTAAACATAACTATGATAAAATGTTCTCATACCCGTATTTTCAAATAGCCTTCACCGTATCTTTTTATATTAATGCCTTGTACTGTATTTTTCTAGGAGCCGGGATAACTCAGTCAGTATAGTGACTAAGCTACGGGCTGGACGACCGGGGTTCGATCCCCGACGGGGGCAGAGGATTTTTTTTTCCTCTAGCCTCTGCGTCCAGACCGGCTCTGGGGCCCACCCAGCCTCCTCTACAATGGGTACCGGAGTCCTTTCCCGGGGGTAAAGCCGGCCGGGGCGTGATGCTGACCACTCACCCCCATCTAGTGCCGAGGTCAAGGAAGAGAGGAGCTATACCTCCTCTCACCCCAAGCGCCTACATGGCGTATAGCGGGACAGCTTTGCTTTACTTTACTGTATTTTTCTAGGAGCCGAACATTTCTTTTCAATAACACACATTACAATTCCGAGTACTTACTATCTGCTTCATATACACAGGGTATTATGAATAAATGCTGACAGCTGCACCCGTACACTTCCTCACTATCACCTTTAATTTTTTTGCTCAGGAATGGGGCCATTATTATTTAGGTAACTATAATCCGGAGAGAGGTAATGTTTAAGTGGGTCCTGGTTAGCTGTTAGTGGAGTCACGAGGTCGTCTCGGGGATAAGGGAATGAATTAAATCGCTCCGCAGTTTTGAAATAAATCAGTAATTATTATTGGAGCTACTGTTCACACGAAATAAAACAAAAAACTAGGAAATCTTGAATCACTTTTCTTCTGTCCGTTTCCTGGATAAGTTGAATAATAATTTGAAATCCGTGCAGCAGCACTGAAAGGCCTCTGTAACCAAGACAAAGCTCAAGTGTTTTTAAGCGTCAGAATTACATTATATTTACCACAAAAAAGATGGCTGTCTTCTGGGCTAATGGGCCATGTACTCTGGTATAATCTTACGGACGTTTAAGAGATGCTTACCGCCCTGATAATGGAGGCATCATGCTAATCTCTAATTTTATAATTATGTTGATAAAACTGTCCTAATGTTTATTTACGACGTGTGAGATTTGTATTTTGGAAATAAAAAACGGTTAGAAACGTGATCAAGAATTTTCGGACAATTTCGGTTAGGCTATAACTCCGACTTACCGTTCATATTATTTTACATTACTTAATTTAGTGAGCTGATATAGTGTTGTCAAATGACTAACAATTATGAACTTACATAAAAATGTTTCTCTCTTTCAGGACCATGTATTGTACATGGTGGTGGAAATGTTTAATGCTTTTCCAAGCATTGGAGATCGCATCTGCCTGCGTACCTACGTTCACAAGAAGTTGCAAATACGATATTAAGAGGAAATCACTTGATTGTACCAACGTTAATCTGGGCTCCTTGAAGATCAGTAAAATGTTAGATACGCCCACGAATATTCAGTTTCTTCTGCTTGTGAACACAGGGCTTAAGAATCTTGAAGGCGACTCGTTCTCCGCCGTACCAAACTTGCTAATCCTCAACATGAGTAGCAACGCACTCGAGATTTTAGATCCCAACCTGTTCAGAGGGCTGACAAAATTAAGAAGGCTGGATCTTTCAAACAACAAACTGAAATCTTTGTTTGATTACCGGATTTTCGTATCACAAGGAAATCTTTGGACACTTCGGCTACAAAAGAACCACGTCAGAACTGTTTATTCTGACGTGTTAGCACCACTTAAGTCCCTACGTGTCTTGGATTTGACAGAAAATCCATTTATTTGCAATTGTCACCTACGTCTCACAATGATGTGGTGTCAAGATAGAAAGCTGAGAACAAATGCCAAATGTCTATATCCCCTTAAACAAAAAGGATCCCCATGGTACGTGCTTAATTATCTCGCAAATTGTGCAGAAAAAGACACAAATGAAGTAAATGAAGATGATTATATACCAGTAACAGAAATATTCGATCCAGAATCGGTAACAAAACTAGGTAGTGAGGAAGCTATCATAGAATTAATTAATGAAGAACCCATAAAAGAATTGATTAGTGAAGAACCGAATATAGATTTAATTAATGGAGAACCGACAATAGAATTAAATAATGAAAAACCGACAACAGAAATAAGTACTAAAGAATCGACAACAGAAATAAGTACTGAAAAACCGACAACAACCGAATGGTTTAGTGGGCTATCAGTATCGATGATGCTTGTTTACGTGTTCGTAGGAATTTTAGCGATGTGTCTTATCGTCTTTGCTTCATTGTACTGCTGGAGGAAATTCAAAGACACGGGCAATTTTCTTCATTGTGAGTGTTTATTATGAAAACAGTAATCAGTATAATGAAAAATATTACTCGCCCGTCATCCGATGAAACTATCAACAAAGAACAGTTACAGATAAGTAAATTATTCAGAAAAGTACTACTATGCACCATGTGGTCCGGCGCCGACTACCGCTCTGAGGACAGCTAAAGAGAATTCATTGCCTGGGAAACGCCCGCGTAATTCGGAAGTGTCAGTGGATACTCAAATATCCCACAGAAACAGTCTGTACATCCAAGCGAACGATTAGTTCAGCTGGCATCCACAACAAATTGGTAACATAATTTTTCAGAAACTAATCTTTGCAATTACACAACTGGGGTTAGGTTTAATATCGCATTTCAATATATCTGAATGAAATTATTATTTACAAGTTTCCTTTGGTATGCTAAACTTTTATTAGAATAATCAAAATAAATACGACAAGTTGGAAGAACCAAAAAACCGCCAGGTTAGAGAGAGAAAAAAATGCTTATAAAATTTTATTGGAGAACATAAAAAAGATAAGATTACTTGAGAGACTATATGGGAGAATAATATTAAAATGGATTTTAAATAAGGTGTCAGGACAAGGTCTGAATATATCCTGCTCTGAGTAGGGTCCACTGGCGGGCTCTTGTGTACACGGTAATGAAGCCTCGAGTTCATTCTTAGTCGAGTAACTATCAGCTTCTAAGAAAAATTATTGTCGATGGAGTTTCTCATTTTTCGAATTATAGTTTTCTGAACAAACATAGTTAAACGACTTGTTGACTTCGGTGTATGTACGTATCGCATGTATACAGCATGGAAATGGATTCAAATCTCAGTTAAAGAACTGAATTATCAGTGATTTGGACTTAGTGTTAGATGTGAATGTTTCAACTCAATCTCCGACAACTGTGAATCCAGAGACCGACACAAAATCAAGAAACGGAAAAGAAGTCTAATGGCGGTTAATGTTTACTGTGCGGTAGGAAATCCTTTGACGTCAACATATTTTAAAATGGCTGCTGGGATGTGGAATCTGTGAGACGACAAACCATAGAAATTGCGGTTACTGACAAGGCGTATCACTCTGAAGGCTGCAGATACACTATGAAGTAAAAATTTGTAAGTAAGATATTACTCAATTCTCATAACGTACAAGTTATCCATATTAAAATTTGAATAGACACTGTATTGTCAGTATTTTAAAATTTGTTGTTTGAATCACACGGAAATACGTTAAGCTGTCCACACTGGTGCGCAGTAATTTTGAAATTATTTGTATACATGCCGCAATTACTAATTCGTCGTAAATGGTGAAGAAACATTAACTGACTGAGTCTGTATTTAATATTTTTTTAATATTTTAATATTTTCCGTCAAATCACAATTTTAATAAGATAATAAAATATAAAATATTTAAAATATCATTTCACGTTCCGCATCGAATGATATTTTAAATATTTTATTATCTTATTAAAATTGTGATTTGACGGAAAATATTAAAATATTAACCTAATTCACAATATGACGCAAATATACTACCTTATGACTGAGTCTGGTTCAACACCGCTGAAACAAAATCCTGTAATCCAGATCAATCCATCTCTCATCTCTAAATTACGTCAGTACTGTCTCCACCTTCCGATAGATTTCCTCACAAAAACTTTGTTTCTATTATTGCCTTACGTGTTCGATACATATTATCTATCTAGCCTGAACATGTCACCTGACTTACGAGCAATATTCACTACTACGTCACTCTAAGGTTCAAATATTGTCTGTTTACTGTGTTGACTGCACTTATAATTTTGTGTTTGCTTCATTTCAGATTTAGTCTTCGATTATGGATCTCAGAGTACGCGGTTTCGTCTTTTCTCGAATACCCAAATGGAAAAGGCAAGTATTTTTCAGGGTTTGATAATAAGCGGTACAGTATAATATCCTCTTATGAGGGGAAAGATTTTCTGCAGTTCATGACAAACTATCGTAGATATAAAGTTTATTTATTATTAAAGCAGGCGGAACATAGTTTACACTGTGTTTTGAACTGTAAAAAAATCACAGAAATTTCACTTTAGTAGAGTCCGATGAGCCGGATTAGACAAAAAAAAAACAATTTTTTCCTTCCCAGCAAGTCTCCTGACCACATTCAAATTTCAATTAATGAAACTATGAACCGTCGAAGCAGGCTCAGTTTAACCCTTTGAAGCCGAAGATCGTCTAAATATTATTTATGAATTCAGTCCGTACCGCGAAGAAAACACTACACCTCACCATTACGAAAATCAGCTGGTTAACCCTTTGAAGCCGAAGCTCGTCTTCATAATATTTACGAATCCAGACCGTACCGCGAAGAAAACACTTCACTTAACCATTAGAAGTCAAATCAGGCGGTACCACATAAGATTTAACATCCCGGTCAAAGCCTTAACCATTCTGTTACAGGGCCATGGAGTTAACTTGGTTATGGATCGTCCTTGTGCGCTCAGCATCAGACAATTCCTTCTACTCCTGCAAACGGTACCTGAGATTCAGTTTAGACTGCAGCAGCGTCTGTCTGGGAAGTCTCAAGGCACGCCCGTATACACAAGAATACACGACATTCAGCGACATAAGTCTAAGAAACACAAGCCTCGCGTATCTGGAAGGAAACGTTTTCGACCAGATGACCAACCTCAAGTCTCTGTATTTGAGTAACAACTTTTTGGAGAGTCTGGATTACCGCCTCTTTTCCAAACTGAAGAATCTAATGCATCTGGATTTGAGAAACAACAGGCTTAGCAATCTTGAAGATCGATTGTTTAAGAACCAGAAGAGACTAGTGCATCTGTTACTGGCTAATAATCGACTCACCGTACTCGACACGAAGGTATTATCGCCATTAAGATCTCTCAAGATCCTGGATTTGTCTAACAATCGGTTTGTTTGCGACTGCCAGCTGTATCCGACGTTTCTGTGGTGCCAACACAGACTTCTAGAAACCAATGCCTCTTGTCACTTGCCAGTAATTTATACAGAATCGCCGTGGACAGTGCTAGAATTTCAAAACTGCACAGCATCCTACATGCCTAAGAGGACCGGCCAGTCTGCGTCCCTTGCCAAACTCAGCGACAAGACTTTCTTGTTCAGCGGTGCGTGTGTTTCAGTTCTGCTGGTGTGCGTCTGTGTGCTAGTGTCAGTATTTTGCTGTAGGAAATTTCACAGAACACCAAATCGTGACAATGAAATCTACAGCAATCTTAGACAAACTGAAGATGGTTAGTATGTTGTACACTCGAGCAGAATTGCTTTCTGCTGTAGACTACGCCATGGACAAGAATACAGCAAGAATGTACCTCCAGTTGAACAAAACAAAAAAATACAAGATTTTTGTCTTCTGGGTTGTTGCGCTGTGTAGTCTGGTCAATGTTAACCAACGTTTCAGAGGTCATACTGCCTCCGTCATCAGGGCGATGAATTACCCTGATGACGGAGGCAGTATGACCTCTGAACCGTTGGTAACCATCGACCAGACTACACGGCGCAACAACCCAGAAGTCAGAAATCTTCATACTCACAGCTGTGAAAAACTCAAATCTTACAAATATTTACAGCATGATGAAAAGAACTTGTAAAATAAAAGAAATACTAGAATAACAGAAAAATTTAGATTATTTAATGTCCCGTTTACGCTATGTTTACATAACACTATTCAGTTTTAACTATTTCTGTAAATCCGCGAAGAACGCACTACAAAATCAAGACCATTCTGAAATTAGCAACCGCTTATATGTATACACACTCCTACACCAATGAAAAAAAGGTAAATGCGTCTCATACAGAGATAAAGATAAAGATTAAATCAGAGTCGATTTCCCAGTAATCGATTTATTTTCAACTGTCAACTTGGCTCTACAGTGACGCAGAATGAGGACCGGAATTTAAAGGTAGGTGCCAGCTCACAACACGGGATTTTGTGGCGCCGAGAACAATTTTTAGTTCGTGTGTACTCTGCTCAGGAACGCCGAAATTTGGCAGTTTACCTTCTGAGCTGCAACCAGCCAGCGCAGAGTTAATCTTCAGGTCAGTTGAATTCGTAATGGTAGTTAACTTTATGAACACAGTGGTAACTATATATACCACGTAAATAATAACTGTTTACTCTGAGGCTCACTGGGCAAAAATGCTGAATTATTGACTATTAAAGTAGATGGAACATGTTAGAAAAGGACTTTGCCCTCCGCGACTGAGGAAAATCACGATTAACCTCAGTTAGGATAGCCAGTCCCCGTACCGAGATTTAAACTCAGGATATCTGATCTACGATGCAGGCAAGTTAGCCAGTCGATCACAACGTTCGGTACTGATGTCTGCCGTCTTTTCTATGATTATTGCCCGTCATTCTGTTTGTTTGGACTTTCCTGAGTTAACGCGTAAATGTTGAAACATTATTTAGCTTTATGTTCGTATCTGCGTCTCTCTGAAAGCCCCTGTTTTCTGAAGCACTCACTTGTTCAAGTAACAATTACAATTTTAACCAATCTCCTTTCAGAAAACGTCTGGACATTGCACTTGGGTACATAAATCAATAGTTGCCATTGTAAAAACATTTTGACAAGCGTCGATATTGTTGTGTTCTGTTTTCCCTCCGATGCAGAAATCGCCTAACTGTCAGATCATAAACACATGATGAAGTCGCTGATTCACCGGAGTGAACAAGAAAATTTATCTTTCAGGAAAACCTTTTTGCGGAGAAAACCGGCCAGAATACGGCCATTCTCCTTGCATATATATTACAATTAAACCACGGGTGCTGTATCAGAAAGTGAAAATCTTTCAAAAGCGATTTCGATATCTGACAAACAACGAACGGTATTACCAGTGATTCGAAGGTCATTTTTGAAAAGTTTTTGTATCTGGAAGGAGGCGCATCACGACTTGCGAGTATCTTGCTCGAAGATTTTCGAACCCGCGTTGCGAAAAAAAACAATACAATCATTAACATTGTACTATCGTGAAGTAGCTACACAGATTGTAAATTTATGCAATGAAGGAGCATCAAACTATGATCCAATGTCACCTTCTGTCTTATCGGCCGAGGAATAAATGGGAGTGTTTGACTGCACAGGAAGCGAGAGGCAGTCATGTTCGATCTGTTTCCGTGATTCCATGTGAAATTTTTAAGGCAAATATGGGAAGTGCAAAATACGATAAGATAAAGACGGATTAAAAAAAATGACCACTTGTGTTTCACCTTTGAACAGTGAAAGGACGGTTTGCTTTCGTCTGGCTCTGCGGCTACTTAAGGTGGTTTGTGTAAGTTACGTATAATTTTCAGTGAATTTTATGAATTCTGGTTAAAGCAAATTCAAAAGAAAAATAATATTTTAATAAGCACGTTGATCTGAATTTGAACAATTTATTTCATGGATACGGATCAGGGTAGCATGTTCGAAAAATTATAACCTTTTCTTTTGAGTATTTGACGGAAAATAGTTTAGAATATTAGCTACAGACGTAGGTAAATAATTTCCATACTGTACATAATAAAGGATGATTTTTTAATACTAATAGATAATATACCAATACACAAGTAACAACTAACGCTGAAAATATGGGTATGTGCGGTTTTAATCAAATTTACAGAAATTTGTTTTAAGATTTATATAATTTACAGTTTTCAAACGATGTTGCTGTATCGACGCACAGCTTATATGCATTTTTATATATTTTGTTACGGGAATACTGTAAGACAATCGAACATAGTTATCAGATTGTAACTTTAGAGGTGTTCCGTTTAAAACGCGACCCTAACTACGACCGTTTCTAGGCTTTAATGAAATGAATTTAAGAAGACAAACGAGTTAGTTAGTTATTTCGTAGTGCCTGTATGTTTACGAAGAACTTAATATGTCCACCATCTTCTCGAAGGCATGCATCCACCCGAAATTTTGTTACCAGTCAGTGTGATGTTGTCTTATTCGGTACTTCGTAAACGCTTCGCGGGCAATGGCGAACGATTTAAGTCAGAATTCGGTGTCGGAGTAGAACGCAACACCGCGAATTTGCGTACTCCGCACTCACTGACCTCGAACTGTGCTTGTATTGCAGCGTCATGAAGACAAAGTGGTTACTCTGTCTGTGTGCAATGAGCATGTGCACTGCCATCGACCATCCGAATCCATGTGAGTCAGAATTCGGTGTCGGAGTACAACTCAACAACGTGAATTTGGGTACCCTGCACCCAAACCAGTATCCAGTCAACTTATCGGCACTCGTCTGCCTTGATCTTAAAAACAGCGGGCTCATCGCTTTGGGTGTCGGCGTATTCCATCAGGTGACCCGCCTGAGGACTCTCATCATCAGAAAGAACTCGCTGGAAACACTTCATTACAGTTTGTTCTCAAATTTACACGGGTTAGAAATCCTGGATTTGAGTTATAACAGATTAGTCTTTCTTACCGATCCACGTCTCTTCATGTACCAGATTCGTCTCAAAGAACTCGAACTGTCTCACAATAAGCTCACTGTAATCGATGCTCAAGTATTGGGGTCACTTCTTGACCTCAAAATGCTTAATTTAATCTATAATCCGTTCATCTGTGACTGCGATCTCAGATTCACAATGATGTGGTGTAACTTACGGCAAATCTACACCGGAGCAACGTGCAATGAACCTTTTCTTTATTCAGGTTTGCCATGGACGGTGCTCGGACCTACCGAAAGATGCAAAGATTTGCCGCTACTGAAAAATCTGAGCAAAAGCAACGCGGAATTGACATCGGAAAAGAAAGAAACTGAACTTGAAATGATTTTATTGGTTGTTGGAATATCCATAGCATTGCTTTTCTTATGGTGCAGTCTGATCGGTTTTTGTTTGTGGAAGAAATTATCAAAATGGCGTCTAAAAGGAGAAAAAAGATTTACATATGACGACGTTATGCGAAATGAGGACTATTATTATGAATATGGGAAGCATTCTGCAGAAAATAGGAAGAAACCAGTCTTTGTTAAAAGTGCTTCCTAATTTTTCTCTGTCAACTATAACCTCCCATAAAAACATTTGAATTTATTTTAATTCGTAAATACAACCGAAGATACTTGTCTGTCTTATTCAGAAAGAAATACAGGCGAATGATTCATTACTAGTTTATGACAAGCAATCTTCCGAGACAACTAATATCGTAATTATCTTTAAAGAGGGACGTTCAGAATAATTTGATTTGTAATTGTGAAATCGCCTAATAAAGAATTTAATTTACAAAGCGATGAGAAGAGGGTACTGTTATTTCACTACCTACTCCCTCCATACGTCATGACGCGGTGATTTCACACAAGGACAGTTTTACCTAAGTGTTAAAATGCAGTGGATATAGTAATTATTTCTTGTCTGGTTCTTTTGGATTTTTAAGTAACGTTCAAAACAGAGTTACGCTCGATGAGACTGGCTACTTGCTGATTGTTACGCGATTTTCCACCATTGACTTGATTTTAGGTTAATTCATCACATGTTCAAATACATTAATAAAGACAGAAACCCACGCTGTGACGTCTATCGGAAAAGGGATACCACACCCTCAGATGTTTTCCTTTGAAATGTTGAATCTAACTTTGTATTTGATCACAGATGGCGATAAATGTAGTGATATGTGTGTCCTCTCTCGGCGTAGTTGTGAACTACTAGGACACTGCGGTTCTATTCAATGTGACGCCTCCCTTCCCCAATTAAAACAGAAATTACTAAAATGTTTCTGGTATGCGACAATGTGAATCGAAGTCACGGGGGAAACAATTGAAAACAAATTCGCGAAAATTTGTTGTGCCATATAAAATTGTTTTAAAGTATTATACCACTGATGTCTATGTTTGGTGGGTCCCTGTCACCAAGGCATGGGGCGTCCTCAAGTTGCGAGTCGAGGAACAGCCCCCAGCTGAGAATACACATATTGAATAGGCAATCGAGGAACAGCCCCCAGTTGTGGAGGTTAGCTGAGAATACACATATTGAATAGGCAGTCGCGGACAGCTGACGAGGGGTGGTCCTCAGGATTGGGGGTTGGGCGTGAGGCTAACAAATTTTTAACGTTAAAAACAGCATTATTACGTAAAAATTACCAGGACGAACTCATTGATGACATTGTTGAGTTCGGTGATGAACCTTCGGGTTCTGTAAGCCATCTAGTTTGTTAGTTATATTAATGATGTACAAACTGTGGCCACCAAGTCATACACAGCCCATTGTACGTACAATAGTCCTGGGTACAAATAAAAGAAAATCCGAAAAGACCGATTAATTTGTAACCTCAATGCTATATACAGGGTAAAACAAACTCCTGTTCACAAGAATCAGCTACCTATCTACGCCAGCTGAATACAGCCCACCCCCATCCCACCTTTATTTTCATAACATTTATCTGCGTTTACATCTAGCAAGTGGCCTCTTTCCATCAGAATTTCAGACTAAATTTTGCATAAATGTCTCATCGCTCTACTGCATGCTATATATGTCCCACCTATTTAATCCTCTCAATTTGATGAATAATTATGTTTGTCGAACAGTTAGAATTATGAAGTTCTTCATCACGCAGTCTTCTCATTTCTCCTTTAACGTCCTCTTTCTTACGTCTAAATGTTCTTCTTAGTGATTTTTCTTAAAATTCTCAATTCAAAAATCCTTCGAATTCCGAGGGCCCCCCCTCCCCCGTAAAATGCCCACCACAAATCCCACGTTAAGTTACTTTCTGTGGGAGGCTGGTATTGGCAGAAGCTAGCACAAGACAGGAAGGCAATTATCCCTGACAAAGTTACTAAGTAGCTACTGCACGTAGGGATGAGTCACTCACAAGCTCAAATCTTTTCTAGGCCGAGCAGAAAATGAGTAATACTACTTAATGATTCTGCATTGTTTCAGTGCAAATTCTAAACGACAAAAGTCGACAAAGACAATGGGGAATGACGACTGTGGTATCGTTTCTTCAAGGCATATTTTATGAGTACCTCCTAATAAATCTTTCTCAAATCTCTGCCTAATTAGCGTTCATTATCATCGTAAAATTATTTGATACTAATCGTACCGAGCACAGTTCATACTGGGAAGCTGATAGTCGTTCATATAACAAAGAAATACCCTGATTCTTATGTAACCTGATTTCTTCTATTACCGTGTTCAGAAGAACACACAAGACATTCTTCTCCTAAGCCAGTTGAATCCAGCCAACATAGTATTACAGAAACCAAAGACATTTGAAAATATGTTCGTAATCTCAAATACTGGACCCGTGACATTGTTCGCATTTAAAATCACAGAAAAGCGTCCAAAGTTTTTTTATTTCCTTTAAAATTAAAGGGGTTCTCTATGTACTGTTTTTGCTAATAAATTACTGATTCAATTATTATAATTACAAAAATTAAGTACACACATTTTCAAACACACAAAACGTATAAATGACGTTCAAAAAAACAGCGTTTGGTAAATTATGGGTCCTGTTTCACGCCTTACACTTCTTAGGTTTAGATTTTAAAACACCCCTCCCCCCCTCCCCCGAGAAACTGATCTAGCAATCTCTGCGCAAACAAACTGCGATTCGCGACTTTCACTTCGTGTACTGAACTGTCACATGTTCAGGCAGACATTAAAAGAGCATCAACCACAAGCAGCTGCCAAGCATCTCCATGCTCTCATTAATGTGATTTAACACCCGTCCACTAGGGAGGGCTACTGATGTACCGGAACACTGTTAATTAATGCGACAGACAGTGCCTGCCAACAGCTCATTACAAATTAAGTAGATTCGTAAGAACACGTGCTAGGATTCAGTACCCACTTAAATTTTGACGGAACGAGACGCGTGGGTCTGAAATACGTTATTTGCAACTCTGGTTACGCACAACGCAGCCTGAAATTAAAATTAAAATTGGAAAGAAAACAGAATTGAACACAAGGTCTGAACATTATTTTTTACTTAAGTGGACGCAATCTTTTGTGTAAGATAACTCACCTTATTGATTTATTTTTACAATATTTTTATTCTTAAATTATTTAAATACTCTTTTCTGCTTCCTCAGTATCTCCGGACAAAAGACGCGACGGTTGTAAAATCGGCCACGATCTTACATGATTCGATCAACAATTGTTTGACTAATTAAATCTTCGTAAAACGCCATAAAAATTCCCCCACCAATCTTATCTTCCTTAATCCGACCGGTTAAGAGCACAAATTATTAAGCTCATCGTCATATGATTTATGCATTTAATAAGGTAATTTTTGTAATGTAGATCAATGTAGACACCCACATATAAGTAATCTGGCAGATTAAGGGGATAAAAGCATCGTTAAAGAACCGAAAGACGACAAAACAAAGGAGCGATGAGTGTATGCAAATTCATACGTATGCCGCCGATAAAATGAACCAGGGCTTCAGCGGCTAGAAGC
>NW_019061009.1:0-17932 GCF_000696155.1 Zootermopsis nevadensis
TCTCAATACTTGGGACGAGTGACTTGTGAAGGCAAGGCAATTCAAGGCGAGGCAAGGCCATGTAAGGTTAGGCGTGGCGAGTCAAGTCGATGGATGGCGAATAAACTCGATGGTAGGCGAGGTAAAGATATGCAAGTCTAGACAAAGCGAGGCTAGGCGATGTAAGGCGAGGCAAGGCGATGTAAGGCGAGGCAAGGCGATGCAAGGCTAGGCAAGGCGATGCCAGGCAAAGCGAGCAAATGGAGGCAAGCCCGGTAAGGCGAGGCAATCGATGCAAGGCGAGGCAAGGGTATGCAAGTCTAGGCAAGGCGAGGCAAGGCAAAGCCAGGATAGGCAAGGCCAGGCGACGTGACGAGATGCCAAACGAGGCCAGGCGAGGGTAAGCAAGGCTTGTCGAGGGATGGCGAACCAAGGCTAACCAAGGCGAGGCAAGGCAAGGGAAGGCGAGGCAAGGCGATGCAATGCGAGGCAAGGCGATGCAATGCGAGGGAAGGCGGAGCCAGGCGAGGCAAGGTGAGGTAAGGCGAGGCAAGGATATGCAAGGACAAGGCGAGGAAAGGCTAGGCAAGGCGAGGGAAGGAGAGGCAAGGCCATGCAAAGCTAGGCGAGGCGAGTCGATGCAAGGCGAGACAACGCGATTCGAAGCGAGGCAATGCGAGACAAGGCGATGCAATGCGTGGCAAGCGAGGCAAATCGAGGCAAGCCAGGCTAGGCGAGGCGAGGCGTTGCAAATCGAGGCAAGGCGAGGTAATGCGAGACAAGGCGATGCAAGGCGTGGCAAGCCAGGCAGCGAGGCAAGGTGAGTCGATGCGAGGCAAGGATATGCAAGGCTAGGCAAGGATATGCAAGGCTATACAAGATATGACAACACACTAAACTACTTGTATCTTATATAATATTAATCGGACAATAGTGCTAATTTAAAGCAATGAATATCTATCCTAAATATACATGTTTATGATAATTGGAAATATTTCCCTTCAACGTTATGAACCACAACTTCTAACAGTTTTTTACGACCTGTATCTAGACAAGGCGAGACCAGGCTTATGCAAGGCTACGCAAGGCGTGGAAAGCGAGGCAATTCGAGGCAAGGCGAGGCCAGGCAAGTCAGTCAAGGTGAGGCAAGCCAGGAAAGGCAATGCAAGGCGAGGGAAGGCCATGCAAGGCTAGGCGAGTCGATGCAAGTATATGCAAGGCTAGACAAGGCGAGGCAAGGATATGCATGGCTAAACAAGGCGAGGTAAGTCGATGCAAGGCGAGACAAGGCGAAGCAAGGCGTGGCCAGGCAAAGCGAAGCAAGGCCAGGCAAGGCGATTCAAGGCGAGGCATGGCCATGCATGGCTAGAAAAGGCGAGACGAGGAAAAGCGAGGCAAGGATATACAAGGCTAGACAAGGCGAGGCAAGCCGATGGAAGGCGAGATAACGCGATGCGAGGAAGTCGATGCAAGGCGAGACAAAGCGATGCAAGGCTTGGCAAGCGAGGCAAGTCGATACAATTCAAAGAACGGCGAGGCCAGGCAAAGCGAGGTAAGGCCAGGCAATGCAATTAAATTCAGGCAAGGCAAGGCGAGGCCAGGCAAGGCTAGACAATGCAAGGCGAATCCAGGAGATGCCAGGCGAGGCGATGCAAGGCAATGCAAAGCAAATTCAGGCAAGGCCAGGCTAAGCAAGGCGAGGCCAGGAAAGGCCAGCTGAAGTTTGGCGTGGCAAGGCGAGGCCGGGAGACGCCAGGCGAGGCAAGGCGAAACTAGTTGAGGCAAGGTGATGCTAGGCAAGGCAAAGCGATTTAAGGCGATGCAAGGCAAAGGAAGGGGAGGCAAGGTGAGGACAAGCGAGGCAAGGAGAGGCGAGGGAAGGCGAAGCAAGGAGAGGCCAGGCTAGGCAAGGCCAGGCGACTGTAGGAGAGGCCAGGCCAGGCAAGGTAGGGCTAGGCGAGGAAAGGTGAGTCAAGGCGCGGCCAGTCGAGACCATTCGAGGCAATGCGAGGCCACTTGAGTCAATGCGAGGCTAGAACAGAAGAGGCAAGGCCAGGTAAGGCGAGCCAAGTCGAGGCAATCCGAGGCCAGGCAAAGCGAGGCATGTCAGGCAAGGCAAGGAAAGGCTAGGCGAGACAAGGAGAGCATGACGAGGGAAGGCGAGACAAAGCGAGGACACGCCAAGCGAGGCAAGGCCAGGCAATTCCAGCCAAAGCCAAAGGTCAGTCAAGGCCACGCTAGGACAGGTAAAGCTAGGCAAGGTCAGGCACATCCAGGCAACGCAAGCAAGGCAAGGAAAGGCGAGGAGAGGCGAGCCAAGGCAAGGCGAAGCGAGTCACGGCTAAGCCAGTCGAGGCCAGGTAACGCCAAGCGAGGCAAAGCAAGGTGAGGCAAGTCGAGACAAAGCGAGGGCAGGCAAGTGTGGCAAGGCCAGGCAACGTTAGCCAATTCCAGGCGTGCGAAGGCGAGGAAATTCGAGGCAAGGCGGGGCCAGGCAAAGCAAGGCAAGGCGATTTAAGTTGAGGCAAGGCGAGGCGACACTAGGGAAGGCGAAACAAGGCCAGGCAACGCGAGGCAAGGCCAGCAGAGAACGTGTCTTGCATAGTCTGTGTGAGGGAGAGTCCGGTTCTCGAAGAGACCGGATGTGGCAGGACAGAGACTAGCAGAGACGTGTTTTGGTGAGGCAGAGACTGCGTCCGGCAGA
This sequence comes from Zootermopsis nevadensis, assembly GCF_000696155.1. The sequence goes on from NW_019061009.1 coordinate 2,684, forward strand.
AAACGGGTAATGCAGAGACCGTGTCTTGCAGAGTCTGTGTCCTGTCACATCCAGTCTCTTCGAGACCCGGTATCTGCCTCACATAGAGTCTGCATGACACGGTTTCTACCGGACGCACTCTCTACCTTACCAGAACACGTCTCTGCTGGTTTCTGTCCTCCACATCCGGTCTCTTCGAGACCCGCACTCTGCCTGATAGACTCTCCAAGACACGGTATCTGCATCACCCGTTCTCTTCCGGTCATTGTCTTTGCAGACGACACGTCAGAGACGGTAATACAAAGACCACATCGTGCCTGCGAAAGGTGTAGGGACGGTCGCAGGTGGATGAAGAAGGCCTCAACACCATCTTGGTTAGCATAGAAGCTGCACTGAACTCCAGACCAATATCGCAGGACGAGGTAAATCCTGACGTACTGACGCCTGCGCACTTTCTCGTCAGGGAACGCCTCACTATGTTTCCAACAGGGCCAGAGCCGGTAGCTAGAAGGGATTTAGCGAAGGAATTCAGACGACAACAAAGGGCTATGAGAGACTTCTGGAGAAGATGGAAGAGGGAATACCTAACTCAGTTGAGGAGTTTCCATGATGTCCGCCAGCTGCAGAGAGGTTTGTCGAGCCTCAGACTAGGGGACGTCGTACCTCAGGAGGATACGCGCCCACGTCACATGTGGAAGAAGGCGCGTATAGAAGAACTTCCAGAAGGAAGGGATGGAAGGATCCGAACTGTCATTCTTCGGACGCCAGAGGGGTCTACGATCTCCCGTCCAAAAAATGTTTGAGAATTTTCAACTTCAAAATTTTTTCAAGAATTTCGAAAATTTTTGTTTTTGTGCACTTTTTAGACAATTTCCAGCATTTTGTGATTTTTCGAAAATTTTGGAAGATTTGAAATTTTTTTCAACATTCTCTCTGTCCCTGACACACTCTGAAGGACGCGGTCTCTACTGGACTGTCTCTGCACAATACGGTCTGAGTATTACCGTCTCTGATGTGTCTTCAAAAACCTAGACGGGAAGAGACAGTGATTCAGAGACTGCATCCGGCAAAGAGCGGACGATGTAGAGACCGTGTCTTGTATAGTCTGAGAGAGGCAGAGTCCCGGTCTAAATGAGACTGGATGTAGCATGAAATAGACTATCAGAGACATGTTCTTGTGAGGCAGAGACTGTGTCCGGCTGATGCAGAGACCGTGTCTTGCAGAGTCTGTGTGTGGCAGAGTCCGATTCTAGCAGAGACCAAGTTTGGATGTACAGACACTAGCTGAAGTGTTCTGTTGATGATTGGATGGGAAAAAGTATGAAAATTGTTCAAAATTTTCAAAAAACGAAAAAATGCTGGAAATTGTCTAATGAGTGCACAAAACCAATTTTTTTTTATAAATTTTTGAAGTTGAAAATTTAAAAAAAAAATTGTGCACCATTTGGACAATTTTCAGCATTTTTAGATTTTTTTAAAATTGTGGAAAATTTGTATTTTTTTTCAAAATTCTCCGCACCCGTTACTACTACAATCGGTGTCTGCCGCACATGGTCTCTGACACACAGGCCCTCTGAAGGACGCAGTCTCTACTGGACTTGGTCTGCAAAGACCTAGACTGTACGAGACCAGGTGACTGAGAGACCGTGTTTTGCATAGTCTGTCAGGCAGAGTACGGGTCTAGAAGAGACTGTATGTGGCAGGACAGAGACAGGCTTCACACAGTAGTTAACATTTTTGATGTTGCTATGTTGCACTGTATAATGCATTCCGTAGCAAAGAAGCAACAAAAATACATGAGAACAAATATGACCCATACTAGGATTTACTGTACACAAAGTCATATATGTGAGACGTGACGGAATGCAACTGACTCGGGGAGCAAATTCAATTCTTCTAGATGACTGTATCATTCATGACTGTTACCACTAATAACAAATGAATTGACAAATGTTCATTAGATTTGGTACAAGCATCATACAGCACACATTTGTACTTTCTATGACCTCATCACACAAAATGCATGAAATTAACAAATAATGGGGATGTGATATCCATTCAGTAACAAGTAATTGGATTTTAATGGAATTTAGTATTGGAAGCCACAGTAAATGTTGCATATGGCTGAGGGCAAAGTCAACCAGTCCTAGTCAAATGGTGACTGCTGCCATCTTTCTTTCAATTAAAAAACAATACTATGCCTGACATCCTTCAGATATCATGCCATCATGGCTATATTAACACTGAAACTTTATTAAATTAACAGTGATAGTGCACAAGATAAAAATTTGGAAATCACAAATAAAATCTGCGTCTGCTTGTCTCCAGATCGTGACGTTTGTCAGTAATGATCCACTCATAATCACCAGTTTTTGAATCAAACGTTCCATGTTGCAGTGATCTCAACTTCAGTGTGAACCGTGGCCCTAACTCTCGCAGTTTTGCTTTTCCATTAGAGGTGAATTCATACCTAGAAAAAAATATCAAAATTATGTATTTGACACTACATACAAAAATTGCAAAAAAATTATATGTGGAATAAACATAAATGCATCATTGAATAGATCCATCCCACATACGCTAATTTGAGAAAACAAATATTTTTTCATGCTTATTACAAATAGAATTTCTAGTCAGAAATATAACACCGTTGCCAAATATCCCACAGCAGTTTTAATCATGTCCTTATTAAATCATTTTGTTTCTCTAATTGGCTGATAACATCGCTTGATGAGAAATGGTAATCTGATATAACTGTAAGCCACAAATTTCAGGCTAAGAAGTTCGCTTAGCAGTCTATTTTACCCACTTGATATTCAGATGCGGGGAGAAAGTTATGAAGTGTCCAAAAAATAAGTACAATACCATTTCATATTTACAGTAGAGTGAGCAGCGTAGGGAAATGTGATTAACATCCTCTCTACAAAAATTATATTTTCGATAATTTATTACGTGGGTACGATTTTGAAGATATATTCATAGTGAATACTAGTAAGAATTATGAAAATATTGAAAACAGGTGTGAAGACATCACCTTGTCGTGGTGGTGGAGCTTAAGTACCCCAAGTGACCCCAAGAGCTATGTTGGCGGTAGCATAGCTACTGGTAGGGCCTCCCTAGCCAGATTGGTCGAGGGGGAGAGGTCAGACTAAGACAGGTACCCTGGTTCTCCAGGTTGGGGGTTGGTTGCAAGGCTAACAACCTTGCACCATAAAAAGGAAGATGTTTCGAAACTTCAGTCAAAGCCTCGGACACAATGGACCTAACAAAGGACCGAATAAAGAGGAGAATTGAGGAAGCTGTGGACCAAACACGGACCGGTGAGCCATAGAAGAAGAAGGTGTGAAGACATTAAAAATAAATAGTGTTGGAAATTTACTACACTTTGCTCTTTTGCTCTGAACAAAAGTAATATAGAATATGGAGCAAATGATGCATTGGGGGGGGCGGGGAAACAACAACAACAATAAACAAACAGTTTTCACAACAGACAAACCTGTGGTGTCTGAAGAAGATGTAGTCTCTCTGATTATGGAATGTTACGGCACGACGGCCCTTGAATTCTGGTTCATAATGGAAAAGTGCCGCTAGCATCCGGGACACCGTGTTACCTAGGTGGGTATTGAAATTGTTGAGGATCACTTCTGGACGATGCTCTGAGATTTCCTTGTAATTTCGCTAATAAACACAAGACTCATATTAGCCAACGATACTGATATTCATTTGGCAGAATGTACAGCTATAAGGCATAGTGGCATTTCAACATATACTTTGTAAGAAAGATACATTTCTTTGAACAGATACAAAGCAACTGTGTTTACATACCTTCAACTCAGGCGTCAGTTTTACATTACTCAGACGAAAATGAGCTGTAGGCCCTTCTGGTAAATGAATAACTAACAAACCATCTATACAAACGTTAAGGAATTATCACTTATATGGAAATAACACGATCAAATAAAACAAAATTAAAAGTTAAAAGAAAGCAGCTGATAAATATAAATAAAAACACACAATCAGTTATCACTTATGAAAAAAGAAGAACCAAGCAAAAATATTGATTTTAGGATTATTTCATAGACATGTTTTCCAAAAACAAACATTTTGTCGATGAACAGCTTGGAACTTTCTATACTATTTCCTGTAGTTCTTACATATATTGCTTCATAATATTACAATAAATAAAGGACCTCAGAATAAAACTCTCCAGAACACAAATCACACTAAAATATAAAAAGGATAATTAAATTTTTATACTGTTTCAGGCAAAAACCATCTGACAAGTAAGGTTAGGAATGCATGGACTTTTCTTCATTTTCAATGTAAGATTTAAAGGATACTTGGCTGGCACCTGTCCTCATTGATGACAATAATATCAGTAAAACCTTTACCAATAGCACTCTGCACCATTTTCTTGACACCTGATCTACTCCGGTAAAGAGAGACAGAGTTTGGGATGATACGAGTAAGCTCGCGTCCAAATATGCGACATTTCTGAAAATTACGGAAATATTATAGATCGTTGTAATCCCTACGTTACTTCCAGCTGTAATACAGTGGCAAATGTAAAGTTTATTAGTTCTGTGGAATTACTGTTCTTAATCTTACTGTGACCATCTCTGGATGTTTACATAGATCAAAAACATACACAAAATGGAGCACATTTTATAACTGATATTATGAAATGTCAAATTTTCACAAGAGTATCCACATTTTGCACCAAGATTCTGCAACTTTGTTTACAATAACCATTGGTTGTGCTGCCGGGCTGTTTTGGCAGTTTCACTAAACACACATTCACCTTGATGATTATAAACAATAACAGCTAATACAATGATTACAAATAGCAATATGGGAAGCTCATAGGTAGAGCTTGAAACCTATTTCCAATCTGCTGAATGCATTTATTCTGATGAGTACTCACTGACATATTCTCCAGAAATCAGGATGACTGCTAATGGTGAATAGGAATGGACATAAAAGGAAACAATCAAAACTTTCTTTAACGCACTACCTGAACATCTGCCCAGAGCAGAAGTAAAAGTTAAAAAAACATATCAGATTTCTGGGTCAAGACCTTTAAAAGAAAATAATTAACATAATAGTGACAGTAACAAGAAAACAACAAAAACAAGAACATTTACCTGGTGTGGGTTATCAGAAAATGTAATAAGAACTTTGGGCTCATATGTCTTCTGGAAGTAGCTGCTTAACTCATCTCTGTCCAGTTCCAAGTTCAGTTCCAATTGATCTTCCTCATCCATATATACTAACATTGTGTGATCCTTCTCTCGCATACTGTCAATAGTTTTTGGAACATTCTTTTGTGTTCCTGAATCATTTTTCTTTTTCCGTTCTTCCTTTTTTAGCTGTTTAAACAAAATATAATAACACATGTACACTTATGAAATTTCACAAACATATTTACAAAAACCTCCATTTGTCCCTATCCTGAAGAACTTCAATCCAATGCACACTTTTAAACATAAATTTGAAGGTTATTCTTCCATTTACAATAGCGTTCTACATTATCATAATGACAAATGAATTAGTTTTTCAACAAACTGGTTTTGTCCATGACAACCAAAGACGAACACAAGTGTGTGGGTCCTGTATGTAGTCAGGCTTTGTCCCCTCATATAAGGAAACATGAAATAGTCTCAGAGAAGTATTATGCAACAGAACTACAACCGATACTATAATTAAGGCTAAAATAATCGCTTACAAACTGAAAAAGAAATACTTTAATTCTACTACAATGAGCCTGGACCTCCGCAGGAACATGAGAATCTGTAGGTTATGTTACTTTTATCACACATACCTTACTCTTCAGGCGTTTGTCTTTTAGAACCTGTGCTCGACGGAGAGTTTTGTTTCTTATTTGGTTAGCAGACTTCAAATCAACTAAATTTATTTCCTTTTCATTGTGAATTAACTCTGCCTCTAAGGAATCCATGTCTATTTAGCAATATTACTTTTCAGCTTCCAACGCTACGATATACAAAGATATCGATGACACAGATGTGAACTTCGTCTCTTTCCGTCGAAACCTATTTCGCCTGAACTGCCATCTATGAACAAGCATGAATAGCGGTTGGTGCACACGACTGCCAACGGCAAATTTTGCATAAAGTAAAAACACTAATCTCAACAAAACAGGGAATAAAATTATAACAAAAATACAGTAAATATTCTGCCCTTTTTACAGAAATTAATCTTGACGCATCATGCATCATTTTTCCTAATCAATACCTTTTTTATATTATTTTAACATGTACTTAATAATTGTGGCATAAATAATATTATAAACCACAGGTTAGCAATTTTTTATTTGAGTTGAAAATGTCATTTTATAAATTTCTGTGTATACATAGTACACAAAATTCAAAATAAATCAAAATTACACAGAACACATTATAGTTTAATAACTTTCATAAACAGATGTTATATTCTTATTCAAATGATGCATTTTGTCCAGTTATTTTACACATGGTCAGTTTTCACATACTGAAACACCACATTTTAAAAATATAATTTACAATAACCAATAGCATGTGAAGGACTTTGTACACAAAGTTAAACAATGTCACAAGCTCTTAAAAAAAACTTTTGGTCACCAAAGAATAGCAATTAGTGGTAGCATTATTCAAGAACAGGGAATGCAGCCCTTCCCATACCATCAAAAGTTACTTTTCACTACAGGACTGATCATGCATTATACATTTTTAACTAAATACCGTATGTACTTCCTTCAACATGTAACTCTATTATAATGGTATACTATTCTGTCCACTGAGTACTAAATTACATATCATGACATTAACTCAACATCCAGATTAAAGATAATTTCTCCATATTTTCCAAAACTCCTTTACCAATTTTCATTCTCAACACAATACATAAATCAAGCATGATTCATGCACTTTGACATGACTAGATGCTAGTTTGGCTAGAATGATAAAGCAGTATTCAGGATTGACATTTACAGAATATTAAAACTATTTTATTTTAATAGTACCAATGCGTGAAGATAAATTACCAATAATAAAGAGAAGATCATCATCATGCTTATGTCCCACCACAAATCATAAATAAATCAAATTTCAAATGAAAAGCTTCAGTAGCCTCTAGGAAATTTCTAAAGCAAGTTACTGTATAATATGTTTGTGTTATGTTGTGAAGTACAGCAAAGTGGCAAGCATGAACTAACACACAGCCTTGCAAAACCTTCAGTAACTTAGATGCATAACTACAAAAAAGCATAAGAAAACATATTTTAATGTTAAAGTGTAAAAATAAATGTAATGAACAATGCCACAAATAATATTTTACTCTGATATGTTCCAACAGATATTAGTAAAAAAATTTTAACTTATTTGGAAAGCTGCTATGACTATGTATCTTTACTCTAATTTACAAAAGAAATAAGTTTTACTATGAAATACATAAATACAATAATACTTAAGTGTTTTGACAATTGAAATTAAAGAGTTTCACTTATATTTATTTTACAGTAAATACAATATTTTAAAAGTGGTGTTTTCTTATTGACTAAATATGCAAATAAAAGCTACCATTTGTTTCAGTTGACAGTGCATATAAAATCTTGTATCCTTCTGCATGGTGATTGTACCAAGTGCCAGATGACTTCCACAATTATTGCAGAACTTCTTTTGTTGCTATAATCCAAATCTCACAAGTAAACAGGTTGTGAATTTCAAAGAATTAATTGTAAATCTTGAAACCTCAATTTAATATAGAACACATGAAGAAATTAAATGCACAAAGTTAATTGATTTCATATAAATATATACTCCTTTTACACAGAATTTGATAAATTTCAGTGGTTATGTATGCTGAAGTTGCTGATGATACATAAATATTAATTTTCCACTGTATATCACAAGTTTGAGGACTGAAACTACTTATTTCAGTAAACTCTTTTTATTTGTTTCAATCAATAAATTCTGCTATTCTTTTCTACACTATTAAGTATTGCATTTCTAAAACAATTTAAGAAAAATTAAGTAGGCCAATCACATTTAAATAAAAATCTAACTGATACTTTGGGATTTACTCTGTCACTGTATGACTTGAATCTACCTGTGTGCAATACAAATAAAAGATGCTTAGTACATTTTTGCTTTTATTTACTTAAACTGAATATAATTTGCAAAACTATAGTCAAATTCTTAAGTATTTAAAAGTGAAATAAAATTAAAGCAGTTGATTCAAAACAAAATGACAAAATTAAAAACCTTCCATTCAGAGTCACAGAAGGTAGAAAATTCACGAACTTTATGAACTACAAGCAATTCATATTTAAAAATGTGAAACATATATTTTCAGGAGCAAAAAAGGTGATCATAATCACCTCCAAACTCAGTAACTTAATCAGCACACTTTCGATCACTTGGTTTATAACTTCCTTTTTGTGTCCTGCTCTAGAATTCTGATATAGCCAGTTACTGCTAACTGAACTGTAATAACTAAATAAATCACTATTACATAACTATAATAAGGAGTTTAAATGCTAATCATAAAACAAAGAATGCTGGAGTTTGTATAAAAAATATAACAATAATATTAAGACTCACCATCATCAAGTTCAAGAACTTCCACAGACCATGAACATACTTGAATGTGCTCAACACACTTTGATTACTGGCAATACTTGTTCTTCATTTATACATAAGGTCACAGCCATCATTCTTTCCTTGATGTACATTTATTGGGAGAACCAGGTATAAAATATTAATCAGTTTTAAGTTATATAACCTCTGCCTAAATATTTTGTGATCAAGACAATATAAATGCATATTTGAGTGAATGAGATACATACACTATGAGGTTATGGTTCTCATTGAAGTGAAAATGTTTATGTTGGTCTTCTGGGCCTGTAAGCAGATACCAATATTTTGGAGAAACATACTCTTAATTGGCTGGTATGGAGGGTCTCATATATCCATTACAATGGGCTTTCTTGCATGACTATGTTTCCCTTTGAGGAGTTTATATGGTAGGCTCAAAATGCAATTATACTGATGTATATGGAGCGCCATTGTAACTGGCTGTTTTATATTCTAGGTTAAAAGAATCTGCAGTTTGAGAATGATTTATTGAGAGTCCTTGCCCGTCTTTTCTGACACAGAAAAATTTCGCTAACTCAGTTTGTTGTCAAAATATTTTTTCAGTTGAAAAACAAAGACAAGGCCAAAAATACAATAATAAATATATCTTACAACCACACAGCCAAAGATCAGTTTTGTGCTAAGTATTAAAAAAATGAAGCAACTTATTCTTTGATTGTTTCACCATTTGGTTGTTGTTGAGAAAATGGGTTGATCCACCTATTTCAATGATTTTCTTCTTCAAAGAAAAATTCCTACAAGGAAATTAATTTTTGAAAAAGTTCTCTACATACATAGTACAGACGACTTTATTCGAGAATTTTCGTTTCTATTCAAGTCAATGCACGTGTACAGGAAAGTTTACGCAATTAAAAGCTCCATAAATGTTACACAGTGTGCTACGTCAAAAGCCAGCATTCAAGAAAGTATCATGATAACATTTTAGTTTTGGCTAACATATGCCTTGGAAGGTCATACAGGCTCTCCGTCCTGCAAGTCTACACTATATTATGTCTGTTCTCAACGAGCCTGTGCAAACAACAGGTACACATTTAAGCTAGGCTATGTTAGGCCAGAATGGGTGGCTATAAGCAACTCCCTGGCTGGAACTGCTATGATGACTTTATCTGATCATTACTCTGTGTTTCAGTTTATGGAGTACCATTGAACCACTTTTTATTTAGCCTAACATGGACACATTGCCCCTGAGGGCAATTGTCTTGATATAAAGAAACCTACTATAAGAGCTGCTCACTATGTGAATGGTACCATTCTCGTCCCACTACAGCACAGTATGCAATTTATTTATTTATTTATTCTTTCTATGGCTATCTGGTCCGTATTCGGTACATGGCCTCCTCAATTCTCCTCTTCCATTCGGTCCTATCCTCCGCTACCTTCTTCTGTTAGGTCTGTCTGTCCGAGGCTTTGATTGAGGTTTCGAAACATCTTCCTTTTTACAGGAGTGCCAATATATTGTTTATAACACTATAGCCCACTGTCTGAGATATTTATGAGTGCGATGTTTACTATAATACAGGTTGCCTCTTGAGTTATTAGCACGGTAACAATATGATTTTCATACTGCTCACAGTATGAGATATTTAGGTGTGTGACATTCTCGGCACAATGTAGCCTACTGTAGGATATTTCAGGAGTGAAATATGCTGGTTGTAGTATAGCTTAGTATATGAGGTGCAGGGTAACAGTGTCATCATAATATAGCTCGCTAGACAAACTTGCATAACGTAAGACTTTGACCATAATATGGCCTATGTTTTAAACTTTCAGTAAAAATCTGGTAATAATATCGATCACTATTTGATGTATTATACAAGCAAGATTTCTGGATATAACAGCCCACAACTGAAGCTGTTACAGTGGGTAAGATTTTGGTCATTACATAGCCCATGGTACTACTACGGTACCATTCTGATTATGATATAGCTCAATACATAACCTATAAGGGAGTGTAACATTCTGTTCATAACATTAATACATATTCAAGCTATCAGGCAGGCAACTTTCTAACCCACAAGTTGTGCTCTTATAGATTTTACCATACCAGCCATAACACAGTTCACTATAAGCCATTAAAGTAGATACAATTGTGGTCTATATATAGGCTGAAAAGCTATTACACAGAGTATCACTCTGATCATAATATAGACCACTATATGAGCCATTATGGAGGATATTATGCTTGTCATATAACAGCCCTATATAAGGGCTACAATTATTATAATATGAAATTTTATTTTGGTTTGTCTTGAAATTTGCACAATAAAAGAAGGTAGAGATCTTAAGCCAAAATACAAAGAAGATCAAGAGCAGACAGAAACTACAATACATGATTTTAATGCATGGTCGTTCTTCTACAGCAGTGATCCCCAACGCGGCGCCCGCAAAAGCCTTTTTTGAGTGCCATGCGTTGTTACGGAAAGAAGTTATACTGAACAATGAAGGCTGTTCAACCATGAACATTATAAAATCAAAGCACAGACCTCTACTTACTGATGCCCATCTTGATGATTGTTTGCGAGCAGCAACTTCATCCTACTCCCAAATTTGAAAAACTGGCTGATGAAATGCAGCGCCAAACATCGCACTAACTTCCCACTTGAGTAATAATAATTGTACTTATAGAAGTACCTATTTTTGATTGCACAGCTTCTTATATCATTAAACGTCGTGTTGTTTTGGGTATTATTTGGTGTCCATATCTTATTTGTCCAGAGAAAAGAAAATTTGGCTTTGTTAATTGGTTGGTACCCGCCGCGATCTCATAAACTCTCAAATGTGCCCATAGGCACAAAAAGGTTGGGGGACCACTGACCTATATCTTATATGATGTGACGTGCACTGTGTCTTTCAACTCCACACCGGGTCAGCTAGTAATAATTCTGATGTTGGTTAATGTCATAATGACCCTTTAAAGGTTAATAAATTTACGAATATTGTTTTTTTTCCTTCTGTTTTGTACTGTGGAGAATAAGAATGGGTTTAGGCGTCTGAAGTTTAAATGGACACAGAATTAGTTAATACCGCATATGAGCAGAATATTTAACCTTTTGATTTTTGAGTATGTTTGTCACATATCACCCATGTATACTGAGTTTCACAAGGTCAAATCACAATCACTACATTATGAAAATTACCATAAAGATAAAGCCTTATCACAATGTCTGTACACTCAGGTTCTGCATGAATATTGAGACCACTATTTTGCTGTTATGATGTAGACAGAGGTGATAAGTAGGATGCACATTCTCATAAACATCATTTTCTTGACTGGTATCTGGTTTAATTGTACATACGGTTTTAGGTTATGTGTATTGAAAATATTCTACACAGATTCTATGATTGTAGTTTGCTACAGACACTATGGATCATAGAAATTCAAAGAAAGAATGCATCCATAGCTTGAGTGGGATTTGAACCCAAGGGCCCTGCGACCAAGCGGCACAAGACCCACGCCTCAGACCGTGCGGCCACTGCAGACCCCCCTTTTTTATTCTTTATTAGCAACAAATCTGTGGCATGGGAAATATTAATTTGAAAGATTATCTAACTTGGACATAAGAATAAGATCAACAGAAAAGTTAAAATTGTCTTTCACGAAAAGGGAGGGCCATATCTGAACTGTGACAAAACAATAAAGGAATTTAGGTCATAAATATGAAAGCCATAAAGTCATGACATCATACTGTAAAGACAATCATCAGTATCATACAGATTCAGACCATACTTCTTCCAAAATGAGACTGCAGTTTGAGTCCAAGAAACAAAAATACAACCAAATTTAATTTGCAAAAAAGTTTCAGTTACGCAATACCAGTCAAGAGTAAATGTTTAGATTTGCAGATGAATATTGATTTGTCTCAATAAAACACCCTGAAAAAAAGCAAGGATTAAATGGCTGTAGGGCCTCTGGATGAGCACGTTTAAGATTGTTGAGTGGAGAATATGCCGAGATCCTTTACTCCTGCTTCCACGTGTTCAGAGAGGGATGAACATTCCGCGGGGAGATCTGGGTGCCGATATCCCAGCAGGAAGTGACACGTGCCTGGAATGTGGGCGGGGAATCCCACAGGTAGACAGTCACTTGGGCGTGGAGCAAAGGAGAAACCAGGAGTCTGCTGCAAACACCTGGACAAAGAAATCAGTATGTTTACACAGTTCAATTTTAAAGGCATAAAATGGATAGTCAGTCCACTATGATATTTTTGTAACCAGTTACAAAATACGTAACATGTAACGGCGTATAGTAAAATAAAAATTTCATCAAAGGGAATCCCAGTTAAAAAGCTGCGTAGAATCAAATAAATTATGAGTGATTCTGACGTGTGAATTGTGAGGAATTGGAAGGAATAAATACACTGTCTGAGCATTTGTCTGAATGAACCGAGTGAAACAAGGGTAAGACTCTACCCTTAAGGTTTTCTGACCAAAATATTTTGAACATAAAATCGCAATGAACACGGTTTGAAATTACATCGCTCATAGGTTTAGGGCACTTTTCTACTTCCTTACCATGAAAGGTAAGATGTGGTACTTACTGGTATGTGGTCGGACTGACATTTGTCTTGAGTGGCTCGCTACCCGATTCGAACTTGTTTGCTATAGTGACGTTGTGCCCAAACAGACAGTAGCGTGGCATCTTCTTACCAACTACTCCTGCCAATACTGTCCCCGTGTGTAGACCGATGCGCATCTGTCAACAAAGGACACATTCAGTGCGTTTTCATTTCCTTCCTAGAATGCACTCAGGCAGAAGATTAGGGGATATTTCCCCTCAAATCGTCCAACCTGTGACACAGTTATGCTGACAGAGAACTCACTGTATAATAGCGCAGTTTGTAATAACGTTAAGAATTTTTCACAGGTGTGGGGAGGGAAATTCCGAAGAATACATTGGTCTAATACTGGGATACTGGGAACGACCCGTTCTTCAAGTGCCTGAGCACTGCGGGTCCCAACTTTTCGTTGGCTTGATCTATAGACATTCGGTAGGACTCCTTGGACGAGGGATCGGCCCGTCGCAAGGCCTCTACCTGTACACAGGACAGCACGACACAGAAAAACGCGGACAAACATTCATAGCTTGAGTGGGATTCGAACCCACGGTCCCAGCGGCACAAGACCGCGCGGCCACTGCGACCCCATTGGTCTAATAACATTTCCAAAATAGATTATCAAAATCTATGGGCTTAAAATCCCAGTTCAGCTTCATTTCACAGATTCAAGTTTTAATTAAATTGTTCCAAACATGTTCTGTGGAGGCTCCAAATATCACATTTCATATCAACGCCTTTCATAATTTTGGAGATTAAATATGCGGACGGAAGTAAGCATTTTTTGCAATCTATGTAAGAGAGCAAAGTGAAGATATTTTAAGCAAGTGACCCACGTTCGTACAAAATTTCTAAAACTGATATGCTTTGTTCACGATGTAAAAACGCATGCCACTCTTTGCTGCCAGTAGAAGTGCTCTTATGCGCCGATCACGCGATGTTTTTTAAAATCAGAAGTACGGTCAGAATATCAGTAAGATAATAAGCCTAAATATAATCCCGTGACATCCAATCATCACGATTTCTTCACCTCTCGTCATACATCTTGATATTTATGTGCTTCAAAAGCCTTTCTTACATCTTTAATTCCGTCTGTAATCACCAGAGTTGCTCTTTCATTTGACATAAAAAATCGTTTGTCTCATGTGAATCTTTTGTTTATCTCTAGCTTAAAAAATACAGAATCCATTCCCGTGTACAAGAATGTTTTGTTGTAACATTACGGAATACAATACTGATTTCAGAAAGTGTCTACTGAGTTCAGTAGATGCGACATCCTGGAGAAAATGTATGAAATCACGTTCAATTAAATTACTGTAGAAACTGATGAGTTTGCACCGAATGAAAAGTTGGACCAAAATGAAAGATAATAGCACAGTACAAACAAAAACGTTGAAAATGGCAATAATTTGTACAATAAAAGTGAACTAAACATAGTAAAGGCAAATAATGAAACGGACTGCGCCAAGATAAACAAAAGAAGGAAACAATATAGTAGAAAGACGTTTTGGAAACTGTAAAATTCCTCCTTTAGAAACTCTTTCAAATTAACTTTCTTTTGTCATGGGTTATCCCTGAGTATTCTGCCATTAACGCATATTTGGTGCATGGAGGAAAGGATCATCTTGGCTAGGTTACGTTAGTTAGTCCAAATATGTTGTTAAATAATTATACGACGTATAATTAATAAAAGTAAATACATAACTACAACAAAAACAGAATGTCAATGTCTAGCTAAAACAATATTTTCTCTCGGACTTAATTTTTAATAAAGCATTCAAGAGTCATTACTTCTAAAGCCCAAAAGGAGAGTGGGTTTAGGACGTTAATAGAGGCAGTAACATTTGGTGGCGGCAGAGTTATTATCCGGATATGTTGGAAATTAATTCTCACACGATTATCATCCAAGATTACACTGCACACAGTCGTCATGAAATATTAAAATCTCAGACAGGTATCTGTCAGAAAATGCGCCAAATATTTAATTCATACGGTGACATAATATTTGAAGTTATATAAATTTCATTACACATTTATACAGCGGTTTCCGAAAGGTACCTATGGGT
>NW_019061009.1:27532-58390 GCF_000696155.1 Zootermopsis nevadensis
TTTCCTTCGACAAGCCTCTTAAATTTATGGAGAAGCCGTTTGATTTTCTTTCTGAAGATCTATCACTTCTTCCAAGACAAGGAAACCAGCGTGTCTCAACACGACAATTTGACGTCATACTGGCGGTCTACGTTCGCCATTTCTTCATCGAATGGAAGTGTCGCTTTTTTCATCCAAAACTTCAAACACATCTTTTCGACAGCCACTTTGGTTGTAGAATATGATTTAAGAGAAATAACTTTCGATTGTGAACATTTTTCACTGATTTTCTTCTTTTATATATGGCACCAGAGACGTATAGACCTGTACTGGAAGAAGTTAAATAAGCTGTCAAATGCATCTAGGCCAGCAAACAGTAGAAGCAGGCTTGCAGGTCTCTGTCACACATTATTTTCAGGTAGTAGGGATGTTTAATATACGTAACTAAGCAATCGATCTGGATTAAATTTGGTATCAAGTGTCCAGACTGAAATTTACCAGACAAATTTAGATCTGGCCCATATTGAAACGATATAATCTCATCAAACGTAAAGTTTAAATCTTGTATCATTTACAAAACTGTTCATTGTAAAAACACTGGCCCACAATAAAAAAGACAGGCCTGTTTAAGACCTGTAATTATTATATGAAATATTTGTTGAAATACTTATTATTTAAGGAAGTACAACAGAAAATAATTTATATTTGTATGGAATGTTCGCGACTATTTTTGTAGCCGAAACTTAATTACCACATTCACATAAGTTCAACTCTGGGCATTACCTCGGACCATTTCTCTAAAGACCTAGAGCTAAAATTAAACCTACGGGGAAACTTTACTAGTAAAGCGACTGTTAATCCGTAATAGGCCTATGTCATAAATTTATTTAACATGCAAGGGAATGTACGAGATATAAAACACAAGCGGGCCACGAGGGATAGGCTGTCGCGGGAGAAATAAATTCGTACAAACACCAATGGTGTAGAAACCCACATATTGAATTCAGCCAGCGGGGAACCATGATGAAAGCTAAGATAATCCAACTCCGCTGAGCCACAATGTCCATTTCACAATGCGCACTGAACTGACAACTTTGTTTTTAGTGCTGGCAAAGTATGATAACCATAACCAATGACAAATACAAGCGAATGAATTCACTCACACTTAACATATTGTGTTCATACAAGAGATGGGTTAAAACAGATCTATGTCTCAGCTCCAAGAGTGTGAAACTTGTTTACAACACAGTTTACAGATTTTTTACAGTTCATTGGATGTTTAAAAAATAATTAGGTTAACAATTATAATATCGAGAAGGCAAAAAAGTAGCTTCCAAGTCACATACAACTTCAAGCAATTCCTAATCTGTAAAGTATTACTGACGTAGCGAAACACGAAACATTTTTGTGGCTGCAACAAAATGTCACGTGATTACCAGCTGTGACGTAGTTACGTCCCGTCCTTTCCAAATAAGACGAAATCGTTTCAAAAGTGACGTCTACGATGTCTTCAGCAATTTTATAAAAGCGTTTGTCCTGATTATATTTTGGCGTCATATTGTGGATCTAATAGATTTCGATGTGATTCATAGTCTTAACACAACAATTTACAGCAAATAGCTTTTACTTTACGTGCGTTACTTGTTCAGTGTAATTAATTCTTATTATCACACGTTATCGTGCTAAATTTTCCCATCACCACACATCACTATTTACAACTGGAACTTAAAATAACACAAAAGAGCATATATCCACAATACAGAACTTTTGATAATATTATAATGTAACAATAAAATAAGACGTTAGAAATAGTAATAATTCCATAAATATCACTAAATATGTTATAAGTAATGATGTCTGATGGAAAAAATTGTACCTGAAGCATGTAATAATATGGGGTAATGACGTAAAAATAAGTAATGCATCTAAAGGAAAATGTTATTAATGTAAATTGTTGTGTTTAATGACGTATAAATAAGTAAAGCATCTAAGGGAAAAATGTTATTAATGTAAATTGTTGTGTGAATCAAACTGAGATATTTCCTGACTTAACACATACATACTAACAAACCAAGTGGACTGCCCGCCCATCCACTCTCGAAACAAAGCCACTCACCATCCTTTTCTTTACTCATCCACCCAGTCTCTCCTTCCATCAACTCCACACTCACTCACTCACCCGCCCATCCATTCTCGAAACAAAGCCATTCACCATCCTTTTCCTTACTCATCCACCCAGTCTCTTCTTCCATCAACTCCACACTCACTCACTCATACACTTATCCGCAAACACACACACACACCCGACTCCCTAAGCAGCCAACCGTCAGGACCTAACGAATCGGAACGTACAATATTGCTTCAGGTATCGATGTTTAACACAGGGGCTGTTACGCAACCATTTCCATATCGACCCGATCGAAATATATCAATGTTTGGTTCCATTATTGGAAACTGGAGTAATGTCAGCTGAATTACTAAGCCGCAGAGAACTTCGTCTTCTGTAATTGACCAAAAGCTTTCGCATGCAGATAGAGACGACACAGTTGGTGGATCACGTACAGACAAACGGCGTTAATACCATTTGGGTTATCACAGTGTTCTTGACAGATTGTTTTTCTCTGCAGATCTCACAGATTAGGCCGTCTGGCCTCTTTCAATTCAGATTAATTCTTATCGGAGTTTGTAAATAATGCCTAATTCGCCTTGATAAAACAAGCACTGAATCGGCTAACTGGGGAGCGCGAACGTGTGAAGGCTGGAATGCCGCACTGCACATTGGAGTATGCCTACACATAGTAAACAGTTTCTAAATCCATTCTTTCCGAAACCTGCCTCATTGGCCTTGATGGTCGTTTATTGCGAATACAAATCTGTTTTACGATACAGAAGACAGTTCTGAGAAGTCAAGTATCTGTAACAGCTGACGTCTTTCTAGTGTTCTGCTGTTGCATGTCACGATAGAGGAAGTAATGCCATGTACTGCAGCTAAGTTTTAAGACGCTCTAAGGGGTGCACACGAAGTAACATAACATGAAAAAGAATTTACGCCGAAACAAGACTAAGAAAATTGACAGACTTACGTTCAGGTTCGCAGGTATGTTACATTTTTCTGTTCATAAAAGTAAAGCAGCGCAGATCATGACATGCTTTTGGCATTTCTCAGGTAATTTCTAGCATACGATATTACATTTTTAATAGAACTGCACTATTCTGCAACACCGTATTTCAGTTTGCATTATTCTCTAAGAATTTCCTTACGTGCAAGGTGTTTATTGATTGAATATCAAAGTTTATTAAATAAAATTTGCAGATATTATTAGATTCATATTATGTAAACCAACAAATACTTTCTACCAGAAGCTGAATCTTAGAAAACTCATGAAACGTGATTTTAGTTTAATGTAGAGTTATTTTTGGTCGAACAAACCTATATTACGTCTACCCTATCATTTTGGCGCAGGGTCCTAGTACAATATATCAAAAATTGTTATGCAGTTTCGGAAATAATACAAGCGGACAGAAAGGCATGTCGTCCTCCATGCATGTTTACTTCGTTAAATCTGCACAAAAAATGCTTAAAAACGTACATTCGTAGAGAAGGAAATTCATTAATCTTTCCCCAGAACAGCAGTACATTCGAGTGACGTAAAGAACAGCGTTCATTTAGATTGCAGTTCTACTGAAATATTCGCATGGTTGATGTTTGTCTGCATTTATTGAAGCTATTTTAGTTTCCTGCTCAAAGAGAGAGCGAGAGAGAGAGAAAGCAAAGCCCTGGTATGATTAACGATGAATTCTTCAGTTATGACAGGATATTAAGGGACCTGCTTCGGCCATCTAATGGTGAGTGAGTGATAGATAGATAACCGACATTTCTCCATTTTCTATATACGATCCCAACATTAAAATCACAGCATGAATTTGTACAGGGATACATAACGACTTTGTAAATTTTTATTCTCCAAGTGCTTAAAATAAAATTATAAAGACAGAGCAAGAAACGAATACCACCGAATAAAGAAGTATAGCAAATGGGACACGAAAATCAAGGTCTACACACAGTCTCAATGTATTCCACTGAAGTCACCAAAAAAATTCTCCATAGCAGCGTGAAATATCTGGCGTTATCAAGAACATCTACCTTGCCTTAGGGAACCTGTTCATTAGCTCAATAACGTGTTTTGAAATGTTTGTACCCTGTTACATTTAAGAAAATCAAATCAAATTTTAATAGAAAATGTATAATAATATAATACCAAAAATTACAATAATTCCGAACAATGCCATACGAGAGTAATATATCTCACCCTAATCCCGAAGTCTCTGATTTGAATTTCAATTAAAGAATCTGACTTTCGTTAATTTTTCAGTCCTACTGAATCTGTTCTTTCTTAAAATATACCACGACCGCTTCTCTGTATATTATTCGCTATTGAACATTAGTAATCACCTTTTAATAGCTCCTTCGATGCTACAGAATCTCAGCAGTTGATCTAGCCTCCGTAACAACCAACAGCCACAGAAGAATAAATATATTCTCAATTATTCATCATGTTCACAATTTGTTGACTTTAACCGAAATCTAAAGCCTTATATGTTAGTGTAAAATAATTCTACAAATTTCTCTTACGTCTATAAAATTAGTGGATAGGTAGAAATTAAGCAGAGTAAGTAAAGAGGTACAAAGTACACAAAGGCAAAGCAGTGAAGCGAGCAAAATGCCATGTGGAAACCTGTAACATTTGGAGTGGCGGTAACAAAGGAGGTAAGCCTTTTAGAGAGTGGGCTCAGTACTGTTTTGACAAGTCGCATATACCAAACAAGAGAGCGCCAGTGGCTGAAGCCCCATAATATTATCTTCCACTAAATGAATATTAACGCCTGTCTGAATCATTGATGTTCTCTTTCGTATATATGCTTGAATATAAATTTAGTCAGACATCACAGTATCTCAATGTCAGGGAAATCAACGATTATTGATTTGCTAAATTTTAAACATTTATAATACATTCTGCAGTGGCATAGATTTTTTTAAAATTGCCCCGGAACATATGCGTAGCTGTATGTACAGTACAGGTAATTCACCAGTAGTAAACAGTTCTTTCCTTCCTTTCTTTCTTTTATTTCTTCTTTCCTTTCTTGTGTTCTTTCTATCACATCCTGTCTCTAGGATATCAAAAATGTATATAATGCAAAAAAGTGACATATGTTGACACCTCTGTCTTCACTACGAAATAATATACAGTTTAATAGACAATGCGATGAACTTTGTATATGCGGTATTTCTCACCTGGCTGTGTCATGACGATAAATACTAATAAACATACGAGATGTCACATAATTTCGATATTTCTTCAGTGTTGGCAAAACGTAACAATGAAACTGGCACGTATCCGCGGAACATATCTGGGAAACATAGACTTAGTACATCAACTGGCCCACTACGACACTTTCACAACTAGCATTGGAACTAGTCACTTCAGAGCCTGAGGATTTATGTCTGGATGTTGAATTACAAACGAGTGGCTGTAAAGTACTATTCTGTACTTAAGTTTCAGAAAGTGAGCCATACAAGTGAATCCTTTTAACCCTTTCTAGTACTGAGGGAATCGGTTTGGCACGGACAGGATGAACGGCCATCACAAGAGTTCCCTTAGGATGTTTTCCGACTGACCTGTGAAAATCTATAGATACGTTGGTACATGCCGGGACAGACGCCCTCTAGATCAATATGAGATCTGTGCAGACGAAGTAAATTGCAATGCGTAGATTCTGATGTAACTCAGCGGCCTTGATGCACACTTATTTTAGACAAAAATTTCTGCTTAAATCTTTGAGAGATTAAGGTACATACAGAGAAAGAGAGAAGAAAAATCAAGAGCAGAGAGAGCGAGAGAGAGAGAGAGAGAGAGACTGCATACGATACGATGAGTAATACATATTTAACCTCCTGGTGAAAATGGTAGGAGACGAGGTAGTGGTAGATCTTCAAAGTATTGTTCATTTATTAGTTGTAAATTTCAGAGAAGATTTTAAGGAAGCTATTTAATGAAGAGGGGTGTAATTTTCTTTTTTACTTACATTAGGAGCGATACATTAAAATTACTCGCGAAGTTAATCTAAATAGTACTGAAATTCTAGCACAAAGAAAACACAACGCGACACCATTACAAAAATCAGTTCGTTAATGATATTCAGGGAAACTGTCTACTTGAGAATCATACGAAACTCATATAATCACTTTATGGGCAAATTTTATGCTTTATGAATGTTAAATGACGTGGGGTGTACAATTAACACCATGCTCTAAAGAGTTAAAACACTCATGAAAAGATATCTACATTAATTTGATAAACCTTCTTTTACTCCTCATAATCAAGAAGTGACTGACGGAATTCACGTTATTATTATTAATAGTGTTCTGTCTGACGACAGGTCCATATGAACAGGATCCTTCCATTCTTTTCTCGGACTGGGACCTGTTCATATACGTTCTTGGCAGATGATCCAGAAGTGGTTTGCCATTGCCTTCTTCTGTGTGTGAATGGAGTAATTGTTGGGATGCCACGGAGAAACCGGGGAAGCCCCCGGAGGAAAACTCCGTGTTGCCTAGACCATGGCCTTGCCCAACACAAGTTATAAATTCGGGCACCGCCGGGAATCGAACCCGAGACCCCAGGATTACAAGGCCAGCGTTCTAACCGCTAGACCACCGTGGCAGGAATTCACGTAGGCAACAATAAGAGAGACGGCTCTGTTACAGACTGGGAATCTATTCCAATCTGCAGTTATTACACGAGTTATGACACCCTCGTCTGTGCCTGTCTCCAGTCGCGTGAACGGCGAAGTGAATACCGATTCAATTTCTGAACTCTTCACCACACTCATGTCTAGGTTATTGGGTACTAATGCCGATTAGACGTTTCTAGACGAGATGATGTGCAGATAGTAACCACTGCGTCTATTTCAGCGATTCGTTCCTCAGTTCTCATTTCATTTCACATGAACTAAAATTATACTCACGAGAATTGAGCAATTCGATATAACGGTATCGGAGCTTGCTTTAGATCTATCCTACACTCCGGTTTCCCAGATGAAAGATTTTTATTTTTGTTGCAAACTGTAATATGTTTTTATTTCAGAAAGATTATTATATTGTATAAGGTTATATACCAATTCTATACAGACTTGAATTCAGGGACATTTGTTTCCGGAGGGTTCCTTGTTTATTTAACAACGACGTATTTATTAAATCATAATGCAACAATCAAAGACATTAATGATGGCTGTCTTCTGGATTGGAAGCAAGGACCTCTGAAACGTCAGTAAACTTCTACCAGACAACACGGCGCAACAACCCAGAAGACAACCATCTTCAGACTCACCGCTGTGAAAACCTAAAATCCTAAGTAATCAAAGACATTTTATCAAGAAAAGGATTGCAATTCAACCACACATTTGTAACCATTCGATCAGTGAACAAATATGTTTACCTTATGCGATAAAACAGCTGATCAATAAAGAAATGTCAACTTTCCTACCAAATATGTTAACTGTACATATCTGACTGTTCTGTAACCCCCATGAGAACTCATCGCCCTATCAACACAGGCACGGTGACAAAATTTCACGAAACTGGATGTTTCAGCTTCAGAGAATGAAGTAAAATCCTTGCGTTTATTGACAGGACGCTCAAAGCAAGACAACCAACCTCCTGTCCGTGTCAGGCGAAATCCCAGTGTGCATTGTGTAGGAACTGAGGCTATTTCACGCACCGTGAGGCACAGTAACTGGAGCGAGGCTAAACTGTCACTGAAGACGAGAGGACTTCAAAAACCGGATTGTGTCTTTATCTCTGGAATATCCCCAGTAACTTGTTAATACCCCACATACATAACCCCGTGAGTCTGAAAATTAGGCGCTCATAGAGTTAATAAAATTATGACTATAATGGGATTATTGATTGATAATAATATGAGAAATAAATAATTGAATTTTCATTTGTTTATTTATTTACTGGAACATAAATACATTTTTTATGTGATAAGGGCACAACCAGGTCCGACAATTTTGTAAAAGAACTCGCGAGGAATACTAGTAATACTTGTATGTAGATTATTGTATTTAAGTGACAAAGGTAATAACTCAGATCCTTTTGGGATGTAATATGACTGAAAACGAGAAATAAGAACATTAATGTGATTGAGTGTTTAATTTAGCGTACTACGGTGTTCTCGTTGGTTTAACCACGACTTTCATTAAACTTGAAAATGAGGTGTTGAAATTACATGAATTACGTCCAGCAGACGATATTAGGATTCCAAGAGATTTTAACAGAAGATTTGAAAAAATTCACCAGCTTACCACATGTCTAGTCTCTGATAAAAAACGTGGAATAAATGCAAGACAAATTATGTCTTGTTAAACAGGAGAGAAAGGTCATCTCAAATTTCTTCAAAAATAATTTTCCATCTTCTGATATTCCTCTGTCATATGTATCGTATAATTCAAGGCTGAAAATCGTTTACAGAATGGAGATCTAATTAATGCGCTAAGGATAGTTTATAACCCCTTACCACCTCAAAACATTTTCCTTCGCGATTAAAAGAATTTAATATACATGTGGCGGTTTTCTGTGTAATATATATTTATTTATTTAAACAGTCTCTTCGCGGGAGTAGGCAACCGGAAATTAAAATGTCTGTATCGACATATATCGAATAGGGGTAAAAAGGCCCAAAACCCTATCCGGTCTGCAAGCCAAAAGGCAACAGTAACATTCATATGTTATTGAATAACGTCATGAGTAAGGCTTTCACTCAAAAAGTAACATGCTGCCTTTTACAGTGCGAAGTGGTTAGACCCAGGCCCAATCTACAAACTGGATGACCACCGATTTTCTGCTGTCAGCAACAGATTCCACATCAGGAGGTCTGCTCCTCCATCTGCAATCTGAGGATGTCAGCTGATGTGGTAATGCGTTTGACGTAATCTCAGCTTGAATTCTGGACAGAGAATTGTCTCTCGTAACTCAAGGTATCGTGTTTGGACAGACATTAACCAATTTCTCGTGACTGACAGAAAGTGCACAAGTGAGTCGTTGGTTTGTACTTTGGCTGCGCGTCATAAACCATGCAGAATCAGCTTGTAATTATGCCCTTTTTGCACAACGTGAAAAAAATGAAAGCATGTTGCGATATCAACTGCTGTCATAAAATAGCCTGCACGACAAGAACACGAAATTTGTATGTAACAATGTCCCTGTACTCATTTTTTGGTTAGTATGTAGGCAATTTTACGACACTGTTTCAACTGTAAAGATTATACAAAGCTGAATGGGGCAAAGAAATGTTTCTGTACATGCGTATGCAGATTGTGTTGTCAAGTGTGTTTTTCGAAAGTTTTTGCAGATCACGTAATTGGGAATTATAATCCAGCATACACTTTTACTGCAAGGTGTGATGAGCGCAAGCCACCGCTTTGAGTTATAAAATTTCTTGTGCCATTGCAGAATATGGTCACTGCGCTATCATATTTGCTCCAGACTTTTGTATATGTTCGTGGTAAAAAAACTGGACACATTGTACAGTTAGTCTTGTCTGGGCCTTTGTCCTACAGATAACACCAAAAACAATTTTCTGGAAACTACCTCGAAAAACAACAAAAGTTCCATCAATACTTACTGTGCACTCAATTTTGTTTTTTGCTTGATTCTATCGTAAAGACAGACTTAGAGTTCATAACGTTTCATGTGCGCCAACTAATTACGTTTGAACTATCAGACGGATTTCAACAAACGTTACGTGCTCGTCATTCCACTGAAATTTACAGTGCATCTGAACTTTTAATTTCTTAGAATCAATATCAACATACTCGCCGTGTGCATCAGCCATTACGGGATTGTGGTAAAATATATTTGAAAAAGAAAATATATAATTTCTCTTTCAGTAATTTTTACAGAACGAAATACAACACGACTACCGTACAAGTTATGTAGTATATTTAATTTTTCAATTTTATGACTAGTAATGAAAAATTAGAAATCCATATGAGAAGTTTGGTGTGATTATAAACCACAAATTTACTTGCACATTTCGTATATAAACTATCTACACCGTAAGAATCACAAACATGGCATAAGTGAAACATTTGAGTTATAGCTGGCAAATTTAACATAGTAGGAAACTGTACTAGCAGAAACTGAAGTTGTCTAACTAAATTATATAAATATAAATCCGAAGTATATCTAAGATATACCACACAGAGTGACACATTTGAAGTTAGGCGGGCATCATGTTCCAATAACGTCTTGTTTTAATATATTTTATGTGTAGTCAGATTACCGCGTGATATGCGAAGAAGATGAATAGTTTATTATGATATTATATTTTAAAAACTGAGCATTTAGATTCGATATAAAGGCCTCTTTTATGTATTGTATGCAATAATAAGTAATAAGCAGTTGTTTTGTTATGTTGGAAAGTTAAAGGAAGTGGAATTCAAAACGAAAACGTAATTTCCTTCAAATGACTGTAAATAGAATATTTTTTTTCAGATCCATATTATATAAAAGTAAGAAACAAAATGAAATATCTTTTAGCTTATTTGGTTTTAAAGAAGGTTATGTATGAATAATTCAAGAATCTAACCGCCAGCACAGCATGAAGGCGAACAAAAAGCCAGCATCGAAAACATGCTTGCAGAAAACTAAGAAAAGCCTTCGAAATAAGAAAAGGAATAAGAAGTCTTAAAATTGAACCAGAGGGAGAATACAATTCAATACGAATTTGAAATTGAAATTTTAAACACAGTGTACAAGTAAATTCTTTGGCTCTACAAATCAATTCAAATTTCACTAAAAGGAAATAAAAAAAAATTGAGGCAGAACATCTAACACAAAATGATGTAGGCCTATTTCATTCTATATTCATACTGTCTTAGTATGGACATATAAATTTTTTCCATAAGATTTTAGATTTTCTCGGCGATCCATTTACAATTTTCGGATATTTTACTTTCTGGTTTCTGGCGCGTGTATTGGCCAAACAAGCTTAAAAATATAAGAGAAATATGTAACTTCTATCTTCAAAATATAATTTATGTATTAACTTACGTTGGAGTTTCTCGTGGTTTTCCTAAATCCTCCCAAGCAAAGTCTGTGGGAGTGCAACAAAAGGCCAAGATGTCATACTTCCCAATTTATTATTCATAAGAATGTTACTATTCGGCATTGTATCTAACATATGCTATTTAAATTCGCCTTTAAATAAACCAATACATACGAGGTGCGATCGGAAAGTTTCAAGACTGCGCGTATAAAAACCCGTACACTTATCTCAGGTATTAAATTCATCCATCACTCTCGAAGTAGTTCCCCTGGGAGTGAACACAACGATCCCAGCGCCGCTGCCAAGCCTGGAAGCATCCCTGGAAATCTTTCTTTGTCAGCCTGTCAAGCACCATCTGCGATTCTGCCTGAATCTCTTCTATCGTCTCAAATCTCCTTCCCTTTAGCTGAATTTTCAACTTTGGGAAGAGGAAGAAGTCACACAGAGCTTAGAAAGGAAGTTGGGGTCGGTTCTTGCAAGATCTTTAAACTCCTGACAAACGAGAAGTCGATTCTGCTTCTAGTCCTCTGACAGGATGCGTCGCATGTGGAGTTCATCCTTTAGAATCAGCTGACAGGTCCCATAGCCTATCCCAACAATGTCGCACAAATCGTTGATGGTACGACGTCGATCTTCGTAACATTTTCGGGCGTTGTGCTCGAAGATGGTCGTCCAGAACGCTCGTCATCATCGACAGAGGTTCGGCCATTTTTAAAACGTGAATGCCACACAAAAGTTTGCGGACTCCCCAAATGCTTGCTTTAGCATTTCACAGGTTTCCGTAGCCGTTTTGGCGAGTCTTTGGCAAAATTTGATGCACACGCCATTCCGAAATCGCAGGAGGGTCGGTGTAATGCACTACCAAAACGCCCGTAACAAAGAAACAAATGCTAATTCGATGATGCCGGCTGGCACACTGATTCACTATGAATGTAGGCCGCACCCCCTAGCAGCAGAAGCTCGTACTACATCCTGTTCTCCCTCTATTGACACAGTATGGAAACTTTCCGATCGCACCTCGTAAGATGGTTTCTCCTGAAGGTATCAGCTTGAAGCTGACATACATTAGAAGCCAAGCCATTAAGTTACATGGAATCGATAAAAGGAGTGGAATAACTATGGTTGCGGCAATGTTTCCTCATTCCGAATTCTTCTATCGTCTTATTTTTTAAGTGGTGCAGACTTTTTCCGAGTTTCAACATATTTCACTTGTTCACATGCAACAGCAGAGCTTGGTGATCTGACATATAAAGTAGGTCACTTGTATGTCTAATGTGCAGGAACCGTACACATATCGACTGGCAGAGAAGCGGACATAGAGAGAAGAAAATGGTAGACGGAAAGCAGCAGACAAAAGGGTAGAATGAAGTGAACAGATCCATAGAACACAAATAAGTCTAACCTACAGGTGGTAAAATTTGAAATGACGTGCTGAAGTGCTGTCCACAATCAGTTCACAAATTATAATTTCTGTAATGAAAAAAAAACTAAATCCCCTTCGTCCACTCACGTTATTTATATTTACTTCACGTTTGAGTAAACTGAGTTTCCAAATATATTATTTGTGAATTTGAACGTATAATTGGCGTTAAAGTTAATTTGTTTTGAATAAGTTAAAAAATCTATTAATATATACAAAGCTACTATTGCAAACCTAAATTAACCTAAGATACAAGTACTCAGCTAAGAATTATTTTCCATAGTGTTCTATTAATATTTACCATACAGAAAAACGTTCGAGATGAAATTTGTACAAATTAATGAGATCTGTATTTTATGGTAATGCTCAAATTATTCTTTGTAAGGTAAGGTTCTTTAACAAAATCGATCAAGCGTGGCTTCAGCTTTAATATAAAGTAGATGCTACATTTAATACATACGACAAAATTTAAATTCCCCAAATAAATTTTAACGTAAACCCTAAAACCTAGGTGAAAGTCCAGCGGTTCCAAACGAATGGTGTCAAGATGGATTCGTCCGCATTCACTAGTGGTCAGAGGTCATACAAGAAGGGGCGCTATTTTTAGTAGATATAAACCGTTCCTGATGATGGAGACAGACAATGTATCTGAAAAGTTCGACTTCTGCTCTATTCTGACGCGGCCTGTCACCCGAGAGGATTTTATCACCAAATTTAATCTAAACCTATCAGAAGTTTAGGAGCTGAAACACGCGGAATCAGGTATGACTCGACAAATGTTGCGCGCATTCCTCCTTACTTCTGCGAGTGATACATGCCCAACCTATTTCACATTTTTCACACGACCATCTCAAAAATATCTGGTGTAAACAGTACAGATTATGAAGGACCGCATAGCATAAATTTCTTCATTCATCTGTTACTACTTCTTTCTTTGATCCAAATATTCTTCTTAACACCCTGTTTTCAAGCATCTTTATATACAAAGGATTTGAGGTTTTCACGGCGATGTTAATAAACATGGTGGTCTTCTGGGGTGTTGCGTCGTGTGGTTATATGACAGTGTTTCGGAGGAACATACTGCCTACATATTCAACAACAATCCAAAATACCACCATCTACAAAACCGACATATTTTGTTTCCTAACACTGAGACCAAGACTTAGAACAACACAAACAAAAGGTCAAACTTACATCTCTTGATACCTCTACTATGAAGTGTGACATTTACAGTACTATTAGTTTAGTGACAGTGAATTAGTGTTTACAATAAATTCGCAAACGGCAATAGTATCGGCGATATGCCAAGGAGCGCATTTGGAACATGCGTATATGAGCTCTAATGGAGCACAAAGCTTCCCTCTTTTTCCGTCTTTGTCCCAAAGTTCCCGTTTCCAATCATTAGTCACAAACAATGAGAGAAATCCAGGGAGAGTTGCAGCAATGATGTCTCGCTATAGGTAATCGAAGATTAATTTCGTTTCGTGTTGTTTTACTGACACAGGTTTTAAAATGGATTAAAACTAATAGACTTTTTCGGTGAAACAGAAAAATCCTTTAATGGAACGTAATGTGTTTATAAAGCCGTCGGCGAATACAGCTCTCAAAAAAGGTTAGTTACAGGTCCATTTAAGTGCTGAAGTTTAGAAATTAAAGTGACTTATTTCAAAGTTAGTTGATAGAAGTTCATGGAAAAACTTAAGATGGCACTTTGCTTAAGATAATTCGATCTCCTTGACGAGGCTAATTAGAACCGTAAATCGATTAAGTTTCTGTGCATAACTTAAAGTAATGCGTATTCAGGCAACTTTATATACGTCAAATCCAACCTTAAATATTCGGACCATTGCCATGTTAGTAATTAATTAACTTGGAGAAAACATTACAAATAAAATCTCTGTGCACCTATAAGACTATATATTTATCGTCGTGAACGTTCTGTTACAACAATTTACAAGGTAACGATCACGGCCACACAGGGACTTTTGAATCATCCTGTATAAAGCTCTGATATATGACTTCAATTAGAGTGTGTCTGATAAAGGCATTTATAAAGATTTAATTAAATACCTTATTAAAAATTGTAGCCTGTAAAACAATGAGGACTTTGTAAAAATTACGACAGGACCAAAGTGAAGAATGTCCTAATTAATCACAGATAAAGAACTATTAATTAATACAAAGAAGTATAATCTCCCAATTCTGTCATAACTGTAAAGAAAAAGAATAAAGAGAGAGAAAGAGAGAGATCAGAGAGGGGGTATCGTGGTACATTAAAACGCGTCGGAAATGTTCATAACACGTTTTAAACATGTACCATTACACACGAATAAATTAATCGGTCGGTTCACCTTTCAATTAGGAGGTAGCTGGATTTCAGAGAACTCCTGAAAATTATACACGCTATTCTGCACCAACCAGTTCCCAAGCACCACTGATGTATCCCACATTAAATACGTACAATGTTGGGTGCATCCGTGTTATGCAAATTGAGACCAACAACACTGGCTTCCCAGCCATGCCTGGAATAATTATAAAGTTTAACATAACGATATTAACAAACAGCATGAACGTATGAATTCAGCATCAGTATCTACGCCATCTGGAACATATTAACATTAATTGAGTTGTTCCCACCTTGTTTAATCTTCATTTTTGCATTAAAATCAGAGGCATTAGTATTTTTAATACGGGTAGGAAAAAAAAAGTCAAACTCTGATGAAAGAATGAGAAAATACTCTGGTTATAGCAAATAGGTTATTTTTACAATTTCTCACTCTACTTAATTCAACCAGACGACGCGTGGTTAAAAATAAACAGTTACAGGAACATATATGCGTTATTATATACCGCCGGAATGACTCCTAAGCACTGGGCCACCGAAATTGTTAGCGTACTAGCCTTTAATTCGGAAGGCCCCCGGGTTCGATCCAAGTAAGAGTGATTAATTATCACAAAAAGTGATAAAATTTATGTCAGGATAACGACAACTGATCATCCGGAAACGAGAGTACAGTACCTAGAGAAACGTCAAATATTTCGAGTACATCTCAGAAACTTAGAAATTTCCAACACAATATTCCTACCGACATTCAACCATTGTCATAAACCTTACAAAGTTTCATCTATAAACGGGTTTAGAAGAAAGTGAAAGAGTAAAAACGTCTTTCTGTCATCTATTACACACTTCTTCACCCCGGAATCTGCCGTACTGGAGTCTGTCGGACCATGTAAGCAAGCAGGCGAGCGCATGAGTGCAACAAAGGATGAAGCTGTTCGGTCCTCACCGCACTTAGCAGGGAGCACGGATCTCAAACACTGCTGAGACGCGAGTTTGATTGATCACCAGATATGGGACTTTGAAACGTGTTTACAAACAGCACAGAATTAACCTACAGTGCAGCCATCTGTACGGACTCTCACTTATGTAGGAATTTAAGAATCATTGTAGATTAAAGAGCTATCTAAACAAGAAATGCAGAGCGAAGGAAACCACCACAGCATTTTTGGTATGCGATATTCTGTGGTATCGGCATTTTCTAACTCCACAGAGCAAAGTTATTCATGAGACGATAGTTTCATATGCACGTTTCATTTTCGAGATCTTGATACACGTAGGCACCTAGTTCATAGCAATTAGCTTAACTACTTTAAAATACTTATAAGTATTAATATTTCAAGATAATTTACTACGGTTCTTCCTTTGGGTCAACGTAACTACAGCAACACTTTTCCCTCAAACACCATAAATATCTAATTCTGTTTGTTTCTTAGTTTATTTATTATAGTCGTCAACTACGTAGGCTACGATTTAGTATGAGAATATGACAACTGAGAATTCTAAACTTCAGCTCCAATTTTCCAAATGTAAAGCGAAGTATAAAAGCAAAAACGACAAACAGACGTCTCTAGAGATTTATGGTAAACGCAAATTCATCATTATAACACACACAAAACATTTCGGGAGTTGGCTGTACTCAAAACGTCAAGCATATAAAATATACCTCAGACAATGGATAATGTTTATCATAACATTAGAATAACTACCCAGATATTCAGTAGATAGCTTGAAAAAATTATAATGCCCTTGTGTTTCTCATCCCTGCCCCCTCAGTTCCCGGACTAATCCGGAGCAGAAGTAGCATGCCTTTATAGAGTTGATATTTCGTAAACAACAGGCTGTGGGGAAGGACAGTGAAATGCAATTTCCAGAGACCGATTACATTATTTAACATGTCATCGAGGAACGGGTAAACAATTGGAGGTTAGCTTCAATTACTATGTATGTAGTTGATGCGATTGTAAATCAGGAATAGTTTTGAAGCGGTATGTTGTTTCATGATCATCCACCCACTTTATGTGGGCGTCTAACAACCACGCCTCTCCACCCTCCTCCTCAACTTTTTCCCATGTTATTCCATTCGTGACATCTCTCCTAGTCTGTTTTATAATCTCCACTCTTGCGTTGTTCCATTTTGCTTTCATGTTCAAAGCTTTATCTCGAACACTCTCTTCTTTCAATCTTAAAACGTGTCCGTACAATCTTATTTTGTTGTTTGTCGCTGAATTTTTCTTTTCTTACTTCCCAGCTCTCGGTGTTTCGTTCTAGACTCTTAAAAATTCCATCTCTGCTCTGTCCGATAAAATGGGAGTGTTGTAACTTTTAAACAAATGAATTTGTCTCCTCTTAAACACCTGCCATTTCCAGGGAGTGCCTTTTACTAATTAGGAAAGTTGTCCTGCAATTTAATTCTATCTGTAATTTCTTCTTTGAAACTTACGTTTGTCGGTATTTTAACTTTATGAATACTTCAGAACCTCCACGTTCTTATTTTATGATTATACCGTTCACATTTCGCTTTCACCACTCTCCCTACCTTCCGACTTCTTTTTATGATCACACATTCATCTAAATTGACACTTAAAACTCTTTACACATCGTACCTACACTTTTAAATCTCTCTTCTAGAATGCTTTCATATGGGAACTGCGATCTCAATGTTGGGAGAAACGCAAGAAGGTATGAACGGGCCATAAATTGTTCTTCGCTTACGCTAGAGCGTATAGAACACCAGAATTCGCAGACAGTTTACGTTGTATAACTGTTATGCGTAGGTCATTTTAAAAGTAACAAGGATAAATAGGATGAAAGCGAATATTAACGTGTTCTACGTTCACCTCTTTAACCGTTTCGTTATACGCGGCGATTAGCAGAAACATAACCCCTGTGTATGACGACAGTCACATGAGCACAATTAAATAATTACAAATCCAGTCAAGAATTTCTAAAACTACGCTTGAATTTCATTTAAATGTCACATCGTATTAAATTAAATCGAAACAAAATATACTGAGTGAAACAATAACATAAAAATATTTTTAGAAAATTTATGGTATAGGGCACAGTTGCAGTTAATGGTACATATAAATACCAAAGGCTAAAACACTGTTTGCTGTAGGTTTCATAGAACTGCGAGCAGGCTGACCACGCACCTGATCATAAAAGAAGAATTTTTGTTTTATAAACTACCAGATCAACTGAGTGCAACCTTACCTTATATACGTCGAGTTGGCCACAGAAGACATCGAACTGATTGTACAGGTCCTGGAGCATGTTGATCACCATCATGGGCGTGGCTGTAGAGCAGATCGACGTGAAGCCGACGATATCGCTGAACAGCATCGTTACGTCATCGTGTGTTTTCGCCTCGATCGGCTGCCCTGCAAACAGCAGCTGAACAGTAAAAAGGCTTCGACAATTTAACTGATCTCCGATTTAGCCTCAAATTCTAAAGGTAAGAGACCACTTAGAAAACCAAGAAGTAGATGGGAGGATACTACTAAAATGGGTGTTGAACAAATTAGGTGTAAGCTGTGGATTGGATTTAAATGGCTCAAGCCGGATCAAGTGGTGTCTATTAATATTAATTGGGGTTACAGAGGAGCCTAGGTATTTCGTGTTATTCTGAATAACTCTCGCGTTACCGAGAATAATTATTTTCTATGAAGTTATTTATCTCCGAATTTAAATTAGAGACAACAGTAAAAGAACATAATTAAAATATAAATCCGTTTGTCTTATATATACTAGTTTTCATGTACAGGATAAAGTGTTTTCTGTCACGAAAATATATTTTCCTTTTACAAGTCGCGTACCCTACATGTATATGCACATTCAACACGTATTCATGACGTTATCAAAAGATACGCAATTTTGTTACTTAAGTACAATTTATTTTAAGGAAAATCCGGAGTTCGGGAAGAATGGGCGCTGACTTCAAAACAACATACAGCAGCCGCAAAACATAACAAACATAACGTAAGTCCATAAAATAATTTAGAGTTTTAGATTTAGACGCAAAACGTTGTTCGTACGGCTTAGCTGTTTGATACAGAGCTTGTTTATGGGCAGGTTGGATCCAGGGGTGACGAAGGTACTTTGCGCCTGTTAAATGAGACCCGCTGGGACCACTAACCTAGCCAGAGCCTTTTGGCGATGTCCGGGGGGAATATTAGATGCAGCAGGCTCACGTTCTTCTGACGTTCCTTGTCGACGGCTTGATTAGTTTCTTCAATAGAGTTCTTCAACTTATCCATTCGTCTGCGCAATCCATCCTGAAAATTACAAGATACGTCACCACTTGATAATTATGCTGTGAATTGTTTCAATTGAATAAAGTCATCTAAACATGGGTAGTTGAACTGGCTCAACTAAACAATCAAACTTTCGTTTGTTATGTTAACACGTGACATGATTTCAGTTGTCACAGATTTCTGGACTTAAATTTGTTCTACATGTCGACCTGTAAGTGGCATTGCAACTTATAGATACACATATAAGGAATTCAGTTTCCTCTTGGATATAGAATGTTTAAAAAAAACACTCTGTATCCTACTGAAAAACGGATTTTGTTATCAGTCTTTCGCACTACAAAAGTATTTCGAGGAAAATGATGTTGGATTCAAGCGCCTTTTTATGTAGGATCTGTACATACTGTAACAAAATGAACCGAAATTAAATTCACCTGACAACTTGTAATTTAAACTTTTGTTTGTTATGTTAACCCGTGACACGATTTCAATTGTCACAGATTTCTGGACTTAAATTTGCAAACTTTCGTTTGTTATGTTAACACGTGACATGATTTCAGTTGTCACAGATTTCTGGACTTAAATTTGTTCTACATGTCGACCTGTAAGTGGCATTGCAACTTATAGATACACATATAAGGAATTCAGTTTCCTCTTGGATATAGAATGTTTAAAAAAAACACTCTGTATCCTACTGAAAAACGGATTTTGTTATCAGTCTTTCGCACTACAAAAGTATTTCGAGGAAAATGATGTTGGATTCAAGCGCCTTTTTATGTAGGATCTGTACATACTGTAACAAAATGAACCGAAATTAAATTCACCTGACAACTTGTAATTTGTATCGCAATACCAAATACTGTTGAGTAGTTTTGAACATGGAACATGCAGAGAGATGGACGAAGCGACTGAAGACACGACCTCCTTATGGCTCATTCACTGTACAGTGCGGTTATTTGACGACTGTGCCGCTAAGACTACCAAACGCGGCGGTCGACGCAGTTACATCGCAAAGCGAAGAGGTACTACTGTTTCTTATCGCCATCAAACGCCGCAGGATACCTTCAGTGTAAATTGATACTATAAACGTTATGCACAGAACTAAAACGTGAAGCCATCTTGTTTAATAGCGAAGATAATGTTCCACGTGTTCGTAACATCGCCTATAAAGGTGAATGATCGGCTCCACGCCCTGGGAGTCTTCACCCCAGAGAAAAAGCCCACTATACTTTGTTCGATGGGAGTAATGTAGAGGAGACAATCCTGACCCTCCTATACTGAATCGAACCTCGATCGTTTCTTCAGCAGGCAGTTAAATGAATGAAGTATCACAGTTATTATTATTATTACCATCGCTATCATCATCATCTATGAGGTGGGCTGTTGAAACGTTCCTACACAAAAGTAATATTTTTCATCCTGTCCAGTGTCTTGTAACCGCGACTAACCTGTTCGTAAATGCCCCATTTGATTCTATTCGCAGGCGCACGTGCTGTCATCATGACTGACTGAAACAACTTGTAAGCTGTAAGACTTGAGGTTCTCACAGCGGTGAGTATGAAGATTTCCGTCTTCTGGGTTGTTGCGCTGTGTAGTCTGGTCGATGTTAACCAACGTTTCAGAGGTCATACTGCCTCCGTCATCAGGGCGATTCATCGCCCTGATGACGGAGGCAGTATGACCTCTGAAACGTTGGTTAACATCGATCAGACTACACAGCGCAACAACCCAGAAGACGGAAATCTTCAACTTGTAAGCTGCTTACTGGGAAAGCATTTATCACGAGTTTATTCTTTACTCATGTTGACAGACAACATCCTTAGTAATACGTAATCGAATTCAGTATTGAATACATTTAATGAATGAAATATGACCATGTCGCTGGTTTATTTTTATCTGACTGCTGAAAGTTTATTACATAATGTATTTAAAACAGTAACAGAAAATGTGTTACAGGTCCATTACATTCGGAGTTATAAAACTGAGCAGCATTTTGTGATCTTCAAAGTAACTATTTTTTTCTCGCATAAGGATCACACGGAAATTCATTCATTACTAAGTTTTGTAACAATAAGAATTAATTTCCAGAATCTCAAAGCAATGAAGTAAAACTTTAATTTCCTCTCCTTTCCTTTACGAAATTATTGAGCAAGATTACAAGGACAATGATACATTTAATTAAGAACAGGAAGTTTCTTTTAACCAGCCCCAAAGAGACGGGACAAAGGTTGCAGTAATATATTAATTAAAGTTCTCTGTGTGCTAAACTAAATTTGTTGGAAAGAAAGCGGATCATCGTTGAATTCATAAAACCCGTTTTGGGCTAAAACCACCGAAGGGCACTAAAAACTTAAGAAGATTCTTAAAAAGTCACTAGCCCGAATTTATTGAAGAAGATTAAAATAATCTTAAGTTTGAATATTCTTGTGTTACGATTAATGAAGTTACATATTAAGTATTCTTCTAAGTACCTGCTTAAACACAGTAAACTCAATTACTAACTACATGAAGCAGAATTTTTCTTGTAAAGCTGGTAGTCGCTCACCTAGTCAAAATCATCTATTATGGAACCATGTTTCATTACCCTGTTTACAAGAGCCCTCTACCAGTCCTTATCCTGAGCAAGTTAAATCAAGTCCACATTATCCCTCCTTATATTTTCAAGATCCATTTTAATATCATTCTACCACCATCATAGTAATAAATTTTATTTAATCTCTGAAGACAGAGTTTGTAAGTACGGATCTTTGGCTGATTTCACGATATCAAGCTTGAGAAGAGAAAGACCTACTAAAGTAATTGCCATGACTATAAATTATACTTCATTTGTTCTTCATTGTCACAAAAGATACAGCCAGAGATATATCGGTTCTCAACAGCTTTGCATAACTCAGTTTCAGAAGTCAAGTAACAATTTTTATTTCAGCCATAAACACGGAACAGAAAGAAACGAAGTCTGCTATAAAGTCGAGAACTAACGACAACCTGTTAGGCTCATTAGTTGACTTGTATTATAAATGCTCACATCTTTGATATCAATGATGATATTACAGTAGAGGTGGCTAAGGAAAACACGTATTAAAAGCACCAGTGGTACGCGTACCATGGGTTGAGAAACGCTGAGCTAGAGGTAAGGAATCAGGACCCTTAATTGCACAACCTGAATTCAAAAGAAGTTTCGTTTATTTCAGAAGATGCGTCCTCTTAAACCAAATTTGTAGCATACATCATTAATTCGTCTTCCTTTGCAGTTTCCCCTAATATTCTGCAGTCAATACGCCAAAACATGTTTAGGTTAAGTGCGTCTTAAAGTAAGTCAAACCTGAATAGACTACGAGGTACAAGACATTACTTTTAGACAATGGATTTTCACCATTGCTTTGTAGCAGGAACCACAGGACTGCCATTTCTACCAAAGCAGCTGCAGTACGGAAGACAAATGAGTTCTTTTAAAACCTGGAATCCCGTTAACAGCAGGCTTAATAGCAGGTCATGTTCACGCCAAAGAAATCTGCAACAGGATCTCTACAGCTTATGGAGTTCCCTTGAATAACAATTTATGCATAATGGAGCAGGAAAGTAAGAAATTTAAGACTGGGGAAGCGGATACATTAACGAAACAGACAATTTAACTTGTTTCATTAACGGTACGGGCCCTAATTCATAAAGAAGGAAAGTTTCCTAAAACGTACATTATGCAATATAACGTGTTTCGTACCACGCAGGATTTAGCCTAACAGTTCCTCTGTAGGTGCTTGATATAAAGCTAATCTCAGAACTATGGTTATCAGTGAAGTGCATATACAATATGAGTAATATGCTAATCTCTGAACAAAATTTTATCATCTAAAATTCTCTGACTTCTGTATTATATAACACCATGTGAAAAGGAGTTATACATAAAAGCTATAGATGTTAATGAGATATTAACTTTGCGATATAAAAGATTTTTCTAAATGGTTCTTTTCTTTAATCTTTTTCCCTTTCATTCCAAAATACAAATCAATCAACAATACCGTCTAAACAGTAACCTGTACAGAATCAGGCGTTCCTTTCGGAGAACCAAACAGGCTTCTTTCCAAACCACTGATATCGTAAGCACTGAACACACGAGGCTAATTTAGCTTACGCTTATCAGTATCTTTAGCAATCAACCATTTTCTCACATTAATTGAGTAGCCTAACAGGAAGTTCTCCTTTTGTCAAAGTGCACACAATGAGGTTGAAGCTAACACTACCAGCGACCTGTTCGGTACGGTCGGAGTACCCATGTCACGGAAGATATCGCACCAACATTCCGATGCAATGTTATCTGTCGTGAACATGACTGCACCAGCACAGTATATAACAGTATCATACGCACGTCATTGCCACGTGACATAAACATTAATTAGTAGGTTGATAAAGATGCTGTATTAACTATAGGCTTTGCATAAGACTTCGTGCGTAAAACAAACAGTTAAGTTAATTATTAAAATATTAATTTCTTTATGTTAATCTACAATGCTTCATAATTCTTCGCATAAATTAGAACTATAAATAATCATGTGGTTGCTATATTATTTAAAGTTATAAAAAGATTGCATAAGATGAAATTGCTTTTTTGCAGGTCTACAATTACGCAAAATTTGAAGGCCCTACTTTGTGTCTGGGACGTCTTTTTTTAACTGTGTGACGACAGAGCGATAGCGAATTATAAATCAGTAAATATGTGAATGGAAGAGGCAAATACCCAATTTGAAAGTAAACAGCACAAAATGAGGGAATCCACAAAAATTCTGACAGGATAATCTTCAGGCAAAGAGTAGAACCCAGGACCTCACGAATATAAAGTAATGGACTGGCACTCTAACAAACAGTTCGGTTTGATTACTTCTCGAAAATGAAGGGACTGAGGAACAAATTTCTAATGTTCTAATGTTAATTCTAATATTAACAAATTTAAAAGTTGAAGGCAAGCCGGTTGTTAAACTGGATGCCCTCTACCAGGGATTGATCGAGTGAATCTGTCTCTTAGTCTTAATACACAATATCATGGGATACTATATTGGATTGAATATCCATTTAGAACACTAATGTCACACGAAATATCGCATACGGTTGCGTGGTATGTTATACCATTACTTAATGATTAGTGGGATTCCAAGAACGCCTTGTCAAGGTTAGAACGCGTGTATGGAACTGAAAAGTATGTTGAAGCAAATTGGGCCAATTTGAAGGTCGTCTCCACAATTTTATTTGAAGTACCCAGTAAAACCATGGAAATTTCAAGTGAGGATAACTAATGCTTCACCGGAGATTCGAACCAGATTATCCACCAATTTCGAAAGAGAACTATATCGCCTCAACTGGTGAAATAAATAGAATTAATTCCAGAATCATATGAAGTACTGAGATGTGGATCTTCGATTTGGACCAAAATATATGGTACAAATAACGGAAATATGGAGACAAAGAGCTAAATACCACAAATCAATTTTAGCAAAAGTTGAAAATTACTGCATCGTTGGATTTAGCTTACTTTTGCATTCTCCTTTTCCAGTACTACAATGAAACCACATCCAGTATTCCACATCGTATATACATCGATACAAATTAATTCAATCTCACGATCAAAGACAGAAAATTGTTTACCCTTTCCAGTTTCGTTCTTTTAATGATGGTGATTTTTATTGTGATTAAAATGTTTTGTTGGTTTGGAATTTCAATTATGTAAAAATACAATTACCACATGCGGTAATAATACGGGTTTCTGAAATATATTGAAATATATTTACATATTCACTTCAATTCAATGCCATAAATTACACGGTACGCGTTAGCAGTTACAGTATGGAATAGGGGTAGTCTTCCGCTAAGGATTCTCCCATAAATCTGGCTTTATACGGGTGGTCTCCATGGAAACAACACCCCTTAATATCTGTAGTCTTTTCTTCACGTGAAATGTTTTATAAGTTGAAAAGTCCCCCTGGAGTGGAAGGACGAAAATAAGTTGTCTCATACTTCAGTTCAGAAGGTAAATTACGTTCAACTAATGGGCACTTGTAACAATGAATTTCATACAAGGCCACTGGTTGTATGAGTATTCATAAATAAAATAAAGAAAGGCATAAGGAAACGCTTTTAAGTTTCGTTATAATAATGAAATCTTATGATAACACGTACGTCCGAAACGTTGGCAAGCTCTTACAAGCCACATGGTGTCACAAACCAGATTATGGGAGCTAATTAATCGACTTTCGTGAAACTCGCTGTGATCAACAGTATTAATCTCACACTGACAGGATACTAAGTAATGAATCTGTGTAACTAACTTTCTGAAATGTCTATGTTGAGATGTTTCAAACACATCTACGACTACAAAAGTCTTGCAAATGCATAAAAATTCCCAGTCCTTCTAAGACTTACCTGTCCATGAACGTGGATAATCGCACATTTTTTCTCCAGTACACGAATTTGTGTATAGACTCTCTCGTTTGTTACGAAGTCATCACAGATACCGTCATGAAGTGGCATGTGTGGTGTGATGCGGCTCTACAAGGGGTTCTTCCGTTAACTCTTAGGTTAACAATGAAGCTGCGAGAACTCGGGTTATGAATTTTAAAATCTTCTCATCAAAGCAAAGGAAGGGATACCCTATGTTCCATCATAATTTGAATAATCGAGTCATCTTGTCTATAGGTAAAACATGAAAAGTAATGCAGTAGGAGAACCTGTGGAGAATATGAAAAGTCAAGAAAAGAAAATGAATACTACCTCACTTTCTTTGAAGAAACACAAAGAAAGAGAGATGTTAGTCGTTTATTTATAATGAAAAAAATATGTTTGTTTATTTCAATTTTCATTTTTTATGTCTACAAGATTTGTGTACTATTAAAGTCGTCAGTTTTATTTGAGTAATATTAATTATGCGGTGGAGAGTGAGAAAGTGTACGAGCGTGCGCATGCGCTAGTACTGTAGCCAGTCCCCTTAGTAAATATTTAACCGAGTAAAGAATTTTCACGAAAATTTATTTATTATTTTATTTGTAGAACGTGAATCTTTCAGATGGCGGCCGCTCAAAACTTATATTTGGTTTCCATTTTGGCGAAAATAACCTCTAGACTACTGGAGAAAGACATGTGGAACTTTTAATGGAGCTACTGAGAAATATTCGGTTTCCATAAAATATGGAATTGTTTTGACTAGTTGAGCTTTATATTGTCCTCTCGGGTTGAACTTTTCTCGGCGGAGTTAACTCAAACAAACCACTACTCGTTGGTATAAAATATTTTATGCAGTTTCTCAGCCACACACATGGAAAGCAAGTAGATTTTATTTCAAGTTGCATCGAATATCCCCTGACTTCGTCCATGAATAAGAGAACAAGCACCAGAACTGACCTGTGCTCTCGCCTGTTCTCCGATGAGGATGACGTCACGAGTCGCATCGTGCAGAGGAATATCGGAGATAAATAGCCCGCGGCCCGTGAGACCGTCCAGGCCATCAAGAAATGGGGATCCGACGAATAAGATCGAATCCGATTCTGGACAAAACACCATCTGTCCTTTGAGTTCCAGACCCTGCAAAAGACATTGGCAAAATATGTTAATTAACTAGGCTAGCCTTATTTAACTTCGTTTGTGTCGGAAAAAGAATTCTCTAGGTCCATTCTTACATGTCCCCCCCCCTCCAAAAAAAATAAAATGGAAGAAATAAAATAAAGAATAAGAACAGAAAAAAATATCTGCACAATGTTACTTCTGCAGTAAAATGTGCATAAAATATGCATAATGTTTCTTCTGCAGTAAAAGGTGATGAGCTTCAAGACGCCATGCCATGTAATGGAATGTTCCCTTTGGATTAGTGTCCAGAAAGATACTGCAAAGAAAACCATTTCTTTTGATTCCCTTGAAGACTTAATGGGCTTTTTTACAGTGGCAGATGTTATCGAATATCAGAGAGATAAATCTCACTTTTCATCACGAGTTTTCACTGCCGAGAAAAGTTTTCAACAGGGGTGTGAAAAGTGATATCAATTGTATACCTACAGCATGGAAGTGTAATGTTTTCACATTCAATCTATTTTGTAAATAAATTTTGTAAATTGTGTGCCTTCAATGCGATTTGCAAAGATAAAGTGAATTTTGTTGCTGTTCAACACAAGTGAGATTCATTCTCGTCAACTTCGACGGGTCATAGTACGCTACTTTGACTCATAATCCCTTAACTATAACGAAGTATCAGTTACAAAATGACAGGCTGAGTTTCCTGAACTCCATAATTATCAGCATTTCAACTGTAAAATTTGGTAAAGTGGCCTATTGAAATAAAGAAATGTGTTATTATCTGCTGAAGTGTAAGGTTTAAGATGGATATTAATTATTTCGTAAATAAATGAAATATATTTAGACGAATCTCCTGTATGTTCCATCTTACTGCATTTAAAGGAGTACAAAACGCGAAAGATTTTTCTGTGTCTTGAAACCAAAGTTTTCGATCGTTCACTGAGGTCCCCTTTTTTCGTTAGTGTCCCTAGTTACTGAGCTACCTCGGTATAAACTATATATACATCGTGACTAAACCCTTTGTTTACTGCTCCATTCTCTTCCTGACATTTTATTTACCTCGCATGGTGTCGTATCCTGCGGACAAACTTCAGGACCTAGAGCATTCAGAAAGCGTAACCCCTCCCCGCATTTTGTATAGTGGCATCTTTCTTCCAGATTTATTATCATCGCCGTCGTCGTGTCTCTCCCTGTTCAGTATTCCTGCCCAGGTCCTGCTTCCTGTATGCAGGATGTGTCGTGCAGTTACCATCACACAGACATGACCGAGCTTAGTTTCGTCATACTCGTTACAAACCAACGGCCTCTTATCTGAGCAGACTTCCATGGAAAACTAATGTTACATTCTGGTTCATAGATGAAAGGAAGTTTAAGGAAAAGCATTGCACATGCCACCTCGTGACTCTCTTATTTTTTGCGGATGGATAATTTACTTTTGGTTCTCAATCCATCAGTTTATCTTTCTGTCTTCAAAAATGTCTGCAGAGAACGCAAGACAGATACATTCTTTCCAATTATTCAATCTATTTGTTAATACTAGCAAAATGTAACGAATTATATTAGTTTGTGATTAATTTCTGCGCATAATTCCCATGTACGTTAATCTGCCTGAGGTAACCTCCAATTTTTGCAGTGATGCGATAGTTACAGCAGTAACAAGATGCCGACACAAAGATTCGAGAAAATCTCTCGTGTGTTTCAGAAGTTATTAAAAACACAGACACAGGGACACGTAGATGTTACCATATCACATCCTTTATAAAATAAGAAATTAAGGTTATAAATACAAAGTATACCTCCATCTCCCGACTACGTGTTTGTTTTACACTAAGCTGAGGTCATGTCATTGTTCAATTCGTACGTAAATCTGGTTGACTTACCTCAGCGAGTCTCTCTTCTGCCTTTGAGTCCGGCCATCTGATAGCCAGCACGAAAGGGGTGTTGGCACGTTTCACTATCTCGCTGAAACAGAGAGCGATGCCCCTCGGTCGACGGAACTCGAAGTAGGTGGCGACGGATGTACCAAGAGTTTGAAAGTCGTGAGCGAAAAGTTGCATGAATCCCGCTCCCAGTTGCACCATCTCCAGCCGTCGGTCCACCACAAAATGCCACGGAAACGCCTTACAGAAACTTGCAACTCCCATCCGGAGATCCAACGCAGAACGGGACAATGACGTGCTCGCGACGTCATTCATACTTGTTACGACGTCCGCGTCATCATCGGTGTCGCCTTCTTCCGAAGGCATGGTGGGAATTATGCGGTACCTGGGAAAGCAAGAGTGGAAAGATGTCATCATTTTCCAAACTCGTTCTGAGTGATTCTGCTTAACTCAATGGCTTTTTTTTCCGTTTATTAAAAATACGAATTTATTGTTGCAAAACGGACTAAATTTGTAATATCACTGCACACATTTATAAAGTCGTTCTAACTTTTGTTTAAATTATCACCAGACGCCTTGAATGGAACCTGCATCTCTTTAAAGTAATTCTTTAACTCTGTTTCAGTATTT
Source organism: Zootermopsis nevadensis (assembly GCF_000696155.1). The sequence continues at coordinate 56,692 of NW_019061009.1, forward strand.
TCTAGCCACACATGCCTACAGTTTCACAAATTATCTATGCCCATTGGAGTTTTGCAATCATTCTGTATTTATATGCTGTTTGTATGATTATTTATAATACTAGGCCTATTTAGGCATAAGGTTGTCCGTTGAACCCAATTAAATTAAAGCCAAAACTTTATTTCCGTCAAAGTCAGCAAGCTTTTCGATTACAATCCTTTCTTATATGTAACAGTAAATTACCCGTAACGATAATCTTCCTGTTCTTAATTAAGCTTCATGTACGCATAATTTCACGAATTCTTAAAACTCTACTGAAGACGAATGGACAGCGTCACGCTTCGGCCGCATTACCTTCGTGAAAGAAGCCCTTGTCCTTGTTGGGTAGTGGATTGGAAGGATTCAAGAGTAGTGAAAACTAATTTAATCCGAATTATTCGTGTTTTTTTCCGTCTAATCACAATTGTATATAAATAAAATTATACATAAGATATTAAAATATCATTTACATATTTGGTACAACTTTTTACTACATGTTTCGGTTACATTGAACCATCTTCAGGTGTAAAGTTAAAAGTTAAAAATTATAATCTTATAAACTAAAACTTAATTAGGACAGCGTCACGCTTCGGCCGCATTACCTTCGTGAAAGAAGCCCTTGTCCTTGTTGGGTAGTGGATTGGAAGGATTCAAGAGTAGTGAAAACTAATTTAATCCGAATTATTCGTGTTTTTTTCCGTCTAATCACAATTGTATATAAATAAAATTATACATAAGATATTAAAATATCATTTACATATTTGGTACAACTTTTTACTACATGTTTATTTTAATATCTTATATATATATAATTTTATTTATATACAATTGTGATTAGACGGAAAAAAACACGAATAATTAAATTTTAATTCACAATATGACGCAATTATATCAACTTAATTTAATCCGGTTATTTGTGCCAATGATTACTGATTATAACTTTTGCGGCTTTGAGAAAGTTCCATATGACCGATGTGTTATGTGATCTAACTTTCCTGATAAGTTTATTTTGTAACATTCACTTAAAAGGGGGTTAAACGTGTTAAAGCATAATTTTATCACTGGATTACGCATTGACCTCAGAAAAATAATTAATATATTATTAAAGTTTAATTTTGTACAGTTTATATGTGTAATCTCGTATTATATTCGCTATGAGAAGTTTATTAATCGCTGGAAGAGGAAACAATTATCTTTGTAAATTCGACATCAGGTAGACTGTGAGAAAATTGTGTTCGGCTCTTAACCTCCCGATACATCATAAGATCACCTAACATGAGTCTCCATGGAATTTAGGTATTGAGAAAGTTAAACTCCAGTTGAAGTACGATGGAATGAAAACACCTCCCCTGAAGTTAATGCTAAGTTCTGTCCTCTGAGGTTGAGTAAAGTATATACACTGTACTATATTTAGCTCTAAGGACACTTCAAACCGAAGTTAACACATGGTAACAAAATATTACGACGTAAATACTGCTGTACACCCACCTGCAGTACCGCACTGAACGCGTTATACACATCGTTTCAACTTAAATGGCTTAAGTTTAATTATTCGGTTTTGTCCGTCTAATCACAATTATATTTAAAATTTAAAATTTACAAATAAGATAATTAAATTATCATTTTATGTTCCACATCGAATAATCGATTTACATTTGGAACATTTTTACAACATGTTTCG
>NW_019061009.1:58452-74898 GCF_000696155.1 Zootermopsis nevadensis
AAAAATGTTCCAAATGTAAATCGATTATTCGATGTGGAACATAAAATGATAATTTAATTATCTTATTTGTAAATTTTAAATTTTAAATATAATTGTGATTAGACGGACAAAACCGAATAATTAATTTAATATTTGATTCACAATATGACGCAATTATACTATTTTATGGGTTAAGTTTATTAAAGTTTCTCTTCTATTTGTTAGGTCAACAAGAACGGAACGCTATATTCTATCCGCTGTACGCATATTTTCCAAATATTTTTTTTAAATCTTTACTTTAACTTATAAACAAATACGACTATTTATTGTGCTGAAAAATAAAGTGATTTTTTTATGTATATCATTAAATATGAAGTAAGTGAGAAAATGGTTTCAAGAGCGTTATGAATTGAGATTATATTGTACGAATTGTATGTCACATAACATTTTATTGTATATTAAAGTCTAATTAGCAGAACAGATTAAGTTCGAATTGTGATTCATGTAAAGACGGCCTCTTTCCTTGAAACTCGACTAATGCAGAAAAAAATTTAAATTCAGGCTAAAACTTAACGTCTAATCAAGATCAAATTCGTTAGTTTCGGACAGACGGATAGACAAGTCTTCCCGTTTTCGTTTTTTGAGAAAATAACTTCAACATATGTGTAACTAGTTTTAAAGATAGATTTTTACAAAATGTTTAAGATTTTCTCTACTTGGTTCGTGGATTACTTAACATACTATACCACATTTTTTGACTTTGTAAAAAACAGAATAATATTTATAACTGTCATAATGATCAGCATATTGGCAGGGACGAAATGGGGTGTGTATGTAATCTTCTTGGAGGTAATGCTGTAACATCCACTGGAATTTCCGAGGAAAACCATGCAATTATTTATACTTTACATTTTGTAAAACATTTTTACAGAGTGTAATTGTACAAGTATAGATGAAAAATTACGATGAGGGAACTGAAAAAGAAACGAGCCTTACCTTCGTACCAAGCTTTATGAAGATCGTTCTATTTATTCAGAAGTTTACTGGAGGCAAAGGGTATCTCACAGGCGAGCCCTTCTGTCAGGGAAACAGTGCTTACACACGGAGGGAGACTTGCAACTATTAGTCCGAACCGCAATGTTGACCGAGATTATAACAGTGTCCCTACAACCCATTCCGAAGTCGATCATGTATGCAGTCTGGGACCTCTGTTGACCATAGCTCTACCACACGTATTGAGATGGGATTAATCGAAGCGCACTAATGCTTGTCCCCGAGAATGTGCACGGACCTGAATAGAAGTACAAAGTGCGTGACTTTCCCGATACTCTGTAATACGAATATTGTACCGTGCTGAGTAAACACAATGATACTGTAAAAGAGGCTACATGTTTAGTAGGATAGATTGTTTCATTACTATGTCAATAGATCAAATCTACAAACCTGTTCCGAACTTTGAATCCAACGTAAACAGGTCAGTTAATATATTTCTCTCTTATACATAATTTTATTTCAGTTACATATACGGCCCCATTATTCCTAAATATTTATATATTAATAGATTATTTAAAGATAATGTTTATAGCTCAAACTGTATGAAATCTAATAACTGGATCTTTAATGAGTAATGAATTCGAAATGATATGAACGGAAGCTGTCATAACCAAATTTAAGGCAAAATCCAGGAATTTTTGAAGAACTAAAAAAAAACATGTTTATATTACCCGACAGTTAATTCACAAAACGAATTATTTTTGGTCAAATGTTGACTGAAATATGTCATACTTACCGGTAACGACCTGGTTCATCATCATCGCTGACGGATACTTTGGCGTCAGTACGGTAGAAGCGATCCGCGATGGCCTTCAGGCTGCCTAACAAAAGAAGTGCGACTGCAGGCCGCTCTGTGGCGAACAGGAGGTCTAGGTGACCTGCCGGGTCGGCAGTACACACGAAACTAGCACGCTCCGGCTGCCCCTCCCCCTGCAATACGTCGTGAACTCCATCCAGAGTGGTCAGAAACTCCTGTAGATTGCCTCCCAGGCAACGGAACGCACGTTCCATCAATCGCTTCTTGCATGTCGTTGCAATCAACTCCTGGCCCAGCTGATCCAAAAACTCTTCCACAGACACACCTGGAAGAATAAAGAACGTTTCTAGCTAAAACGCAAACACAATGGCAGTCAAGAGTTACGACGGCGATGTATTTAGATACACAAACATGAAGATGGAGGTGACATGTTTCTCCGAATCGTTGGTAACCACGTGCAAGACCACACGATGGTCATAACTCAGACGTCCCCGACGGAGAGAGTATAAAGAGGACAGGCAGCAGTCTAACACAAATATTCGGAAAAGGGATTTACGAGAAATATCTTACACCAAGCTTTACATAAATAATTAATCAACTATCTAATCAGATAGCTGTCTTACTAACTAAATAAAATATTTAAATCATGGTTTAGCGTCACCTTATTCCCTGCGAAATTTTCAGGTATTTAGCTGTTACTTTTGCGTTGTTTAGTGAACCACATTTATTTATTTTCGGTTTATTTTACGTTGCTCTCAATAAGGAAGATTATATTACGTCGAATAATAAAGACGTTTAGCGATGTCTAAATCGGAAATGATAGGATAAAAAGGTTCTGGACTCATTTAAGGCTCTGTACCGGCATTTGTTGGTAGGAATTGAGGAATGCCACAAGACGTTTCCGTCACATCCAGTCTCCGGGTCGAGATTTGAAACCTGAACCTCTCGGAAAAAGAAGTAGGATAATTATTAACTCGGCCACGATGTTCATAGACTATATTAAATATTATGTATTTAATACAGTAACTTCCTTTGTTTACATATTTCAAATTTATGACAATCATATTTTTTCTTAGCATACCGTAACGTAAAAATATACCGGTATTATGTCAAGGCAAATAAAGATAGTTAAGGTTATTTAAGTACAAAGTTCTTTCGAGATACTCGTCGGCTAAAGTTCACGTCCACTTTGAGAGAGTCCGTTCCAGTTTTTGAGTGAAAACAATTTTTTGTTTCTTTCAGATGTCCTTTACGCGATTTGTACTTTTAGTTATGAACATGCTAGATTGAAAATTACAGAAACAACGGATCTGATTCCTGGCACTTCGGCAACTAATTGCCAAGCCATAAAGCCACTGAATAAAACCTTGCTATGTGCTATTGCGACTTCCACTTAAACATTTACAGCACCTAAATGATAATAAGAAATTCAGTTCTTATCTCGAATAAAATACAGTGCGTTTCCATTACAAGAACTAACAATGAATGTTATTTGGGAAAATTAATACTGTTTATTCTGAAAATAATACGAACCCATATATATGATTATGTTAGCAAAGTGCAGAGTTATTGAATATATAGTAACCACTAGGCTTTAAAAAGTTAATAGCCCTATATGATCCTAATTCAAATGGAACTGTTATATACGCATGGATGCATAGTCTAAATGTAATGTACTATAAAATTGCATTATGGGCTGTTTTAAACGGATTTGGTACCACGGAATCAGGAATTGAGTGCGAGGTTAATTAAAACATGGTGTAGTGAATCACCGATAATAAGAGTATAAAATGGATTTAGTTATCACTTTCCATGTTATGATGTTATAGTTATAATTCCCATTAGAATCTTAGATTTTTTTTTAGTTAATACGTGAAACGAATTTTTAGCTAATATTGAAAATGTTACTCATGGCCTTGATAAAACTACTTTTAATAGTACTATGAATATTTAATTTGAAAATCTAAATAAAATAATGGAATTCGTTTCATATAACACTACACAACTTATTGATATTACATTAAAATTAAATATTGTTTTCATTCACAGTTTCCGGTATCTCTTAGAAACGCGTGTATGTTTCACCAATGTATCTAATAAAAATACTTTTTATCTTCCCTGCCAGATCACCATGTCACGACGGAATTAGGAGACGGATTTAAAGCTCCACGCTTGCTACATCTCGGCAACACATGTGACTAATCGTTTTACTCCCAGGGAAGGAAACCCCGTCACCCGTTGAAACGAGTTTGGTGGCATCTTGTGTGGTGGCCAAGAGGAAATTCTTTCCTCCGACCGTGATCGAACTGTACCGTCTCATGCAATCTGTCTAACGCAGAATAACAGTTTTAACTTTAATTATACTGTAGGTATAGTCTTATCTGACTCTGTGTCAAAACAAATGTTTTGAGAAAAATTGCCAAAAATAATACTTGAGAGCAAAGCATCGAGGAAATGGAGAAACTTGCATAATGAGAAATTCACATTTCGTACAATTTATTTGATGTTATTAGTGTGATTAAATCAAAACCTCGGACAGACGGTCCTAACAGAAGACGAATGGGGGATAAGACCGAATTGAAGAGGAGAATTGAGGAGGCCATGGACCGAATACGGACCGGAGAGCCATAGAAGAAGAAGAATTTACTGAAATTTAAGATGGATGTAACATGTACAACGCGTGATAACCGGTGACATACATTCAAATTATTGACTGAGAATCTCGTGTTATTTTTTTTTATTTATTAGTCCACACCAACATAAAATATGAACAGAGCCTTGAGTTGAATTCTGGGAATCGTACGATGTGTGACAAATAATATAACTTTGTGCAGCAAATCATAACAATGTTGTATTGATAAAAAGTGTTAAAATAAAAACTGATCTCTTCATCATATCCACGGGTGGCCCAGGATTATTTTTCCTAAGCTTTAATCTTTATAAAATATTCTATGGGAAACGGGAATTTTCAATTGTCTGTAAGGTTATATGTACTACGATTATGTATGTAAAATTCTACTATGCAAACACACCGAGTTCAAAGTGGGGAATTGTAAACATAAGTTTAATACATTCAGCAAGGTGTTCGTGAAATGGATTTTTGGAGGAAAGTTTAGAGCCTGGGGAAGGTTTGAAGTTATAATAAAGTAATTTTAGATAGGAAATTGAAATTCTATGTATAACTTGAGATACAACAGAATTCAGAGGAGCAGTTTGTTGATATAATTTTCAGATTTAAGATAAAAGATGACATGACGATGAATAGATTCCAGTGGACCTGTTAACAGTGAGGAAACCAACATACAAATATCAAAGATGTTAATAATGATCATGGCGACGTATTAGACATCAGCTGCTGCTAATCCGCCTGATGATTTAAAACTTAAGTTAACCTAACCTAACCTAACCTAACCTAACCTAACCTAAACAATAAGCGAACACGGGAAAATCTTACACCGCTTTGCGGTGAGCCATGCATTAGTACCCTCTAAAGAACAACTATTGTATTTACAACACTAGACACTATCCTTAGGCATGAATCTAGTGCACTCAGGTCTCGTGACAAAGACGTTGTATGTATTTAGTATTTACATCCATGCATGCTACATTATCCGCTTACCTCACACGTCTAAATTTAATTCATTAACAACAGGAGGATATCAGCAAAAATACTGTAGCTTTCACTACTTTCTTTTGGTGTCTTCTTCCGCAGGTACATTCTACTAAACACGCTGTTCTCATCCTCCGTCTACATTTTACTTTCAAAGATAGGCCAAATTTCATATTCATATCAACTATGTATTTAATGAAACGTAGTGATACAATCATTTAAACAAAAAAGAACATTTTTATGGTGTCCTTTTACGTGTGGTAATTTAGTGTTTATGCTATTTAATAATGAATTTCGTTTTCCTCATTAAATACTGAACTATTTTATTACATAATTTAAACCAGATATACATGAAAATTATGCTTAAAACACAATACGAATACATTCAAAACTCTGATGAGTTTCACCACCTAATAAACAACTTTACAGACCAAAACAAGCGAAAATCAATTTGCATTTTCAATGTACTGCACATTTCTCTCTTCAGCCACACAGGCATATGTGCAATCGACATTCCAGGTAGAATCCCGTAACAAAGCACACTTTTGTCTGTTCATGGAGTTAGCATGAAGTTAGCTTCCCCACAGATCCAGTGACCAGTCCATATAATGCTCGGTTAAGGGTCAGTTTGTAATCATAACCATGTGAAAACTACGCAAAAGTTCCTGTGAACATACATGCAAAGTTCTATTACCATATTGGAAATGTAATTACGTCGAGAAATTAAATGTCGACATATAATCTAACTAGGAAATATGACCATTTCACAGATGAGCAGTTATTAGTCTATTAATCTGTGATGATGACGATGTGCTAAACTGCACACATTGCGTGGTTTGCAATAATACGGCACATGTTAATATAAACTACACAACGTTTAGGGACACATTAACCATCTCGTTGAGAGAATCTTGCTAGAGAACTAAACGGCCAAAGTTCGAAGCTTTCTGACGATGGAGCGTTACATTGTGTTACATTGCTATTGACAGCAGGGTCTTCTAAAAATGTTCCACGTTTTATGGAATCTGGAGGTTCATTGACACGCCCACCAGAGCTCGCCAATGGTCCCTGTTCTGATCCAGATGACTCCAAGCAAAGCCCTCCTATCCTCGTTCATTTGCCATTTATTATTATTATTATTATTGTTATTGAAATATAAATTCTCATAGGCCTGTTCGCTTCCGTATTAACAAAGTCAGTCACACTTTTGGGTCCGACGCGTCTCGACGACGCACTGCGTTTCTCCCCTGGTCTCCAGAATGTGTGTAGGCGTGACGTAAGGAGCAACAACTAATCAATCCGCCCGGTTACTGTATCACAAGGATGCGTGGCAGGTGGTGGCCGAATTGGCTGAACTGCACGGGTACATGTGTCAGGGCCACTCATTTCGACAGAAGCTGGTCGGAAGACCACACAATTGGTACGAAAACCTCCAACTGCGCTGAATTCTGGGCCCTGCGATCTGTCATTGACAAAGACAGACTACATCGGGATTTCTGTATGGCAGTCCTGTTCTCTCTTCCACCCAGTCCCTTATTCGTCGTTCCTTACTTTATTTAACGACGACTTCTCAACTGCAGAAAACGTATAGCATCGAATAGGAAACTGACTGTAAACCAATGTGGAGGTAAGAGGTCGTGGCTTGTTTTAACGTGATATCGAGCGTCTGCCTGCAAGGGCTGATAAATGGAAAATCCTCTCAGGGTATTTATTCTTTGGCTTAAAAACTGAGACAGTCACTTTTCAGATATAAAGCACAAGTGGAATTTTAATTTCGGACAGACAACCTCAGGAAATATCCAAGGCGCCATCTGTCACAAAATACGTAATAGTAATGTTAACTATGTCAACAAGCTAAGAAACTGGCAGATTAACAACAGTTTTCCAGCGAATATACAAAGAAATAAATCTAATCCTGACAACTGAGAAGTGCAAGTGTACTCTCTTCTATCACTCATTCCCAGCTTTCCAACTGCAAACGCTTTCCACGAAAATAGAACTGTATAAAAAGTAAAGATTTTTATGACTTTTTTCAGACGCTAAGTCAGAGGCCTGATATTTAGACACAGAAGAGTTTTCGGTTAGCTTACAGCAATGGCATAGAGGATAGAGCTTATAAAATCTCTGATGCATAGATAAAAACACATTCAGATATTATGTTAAGTCTGGTATCAAAAATCATGAACGTCTGTGCATTAACTCCGAGCCAAGTGTGGGCATTTTGCTTTGGTTAGGATTCCAAATTTACACAAAGTACCGTGATCAGCCGAAAATATATGTGTTAAAGAGAACTCTATACCATGACGCCCACAAGTCACCAACTAGCTAGTAATGCAGTCAATCGGTCAATTTAGTCAAGCGAGAAGTGGATCTTATTTGCACACAACTTACAACTTCATTAAAGCAAGATATGGTTGTATACAAAACACTTAAAAGAACCTCCCAATGCGAAGCAGGAGTGATAAGCAGCTCTGTCGTAAAGTACAGTCAATATGAAAACTCATGTTTGCAGTGACTAACGCACAGTACCGCTTCAAACGTTTACAAGCTCTATTAACGACACACAGGCCAACATAAGCAAACATGTTATTCTACTAAACATAAAGTTACATGGTAAAATTAACGACCATGCCACCTACCTTCGGCTTCTGAAACCAAATCGTAAATATCCTCTAAGTAAGAGTAATGATTGTAACTGCTGACGTCATGTGGCAGCTTCTCTTTTCTGAAAACAAAAGAAGAGATATTTTCTCGTAAATAGGTAAGGCATTAGTAACATGTAATTAATTCCAGGATAATTTCATCATATATCCTACACACACGTTGCAAGAGTACTTTATTTATATAATTAGCCTGAACATCTCCAATTCTGTACATTCTTATTGTCTCTGTAGGAACTTCGTAATCCAGGCAAAAATCCGACCTCCCAGCGGCCAACTCAGAAGAAAATCTCTGGTAGCTATTAAGTTGGGCTACAGAACAGGGCTTAATATAACATTTTGCAGATCATTTCAAGAACATTAATTCATCTTGTGTTGATTTAATTACATATACTGCAGATTAAAGTAAATTAAAATCACACCCTATTCAAGACAACACACAGAAACTGACGGTCTTATGGGATATTGTGCTGTGCAGGATCATAGAAGTTGACAGACGTTTCAGAGGTTATCTGACATTACGTTTCTCCTCTCATCCTAACTATATTTTGCTATGCCAATCACTTACACCACTATTGGGCTGGTCCTGTGTAAAACTAGCTCTGCAAACACTGTATGATTTAAATACATCTCAAGACGGAGAACACTTTCCAACATTATTATACAATAATAAGCAAGCGTGTTTGAAAGAGGAGATAGGATTTCCCCAATGCTTACGAACCCACGCCGACATCTCAATATTGTTACTGATGATTTACATTCGCCATCAATCAAGGAGGAAGACGCTTTGTTCCCTTCTGCAGACAGCCGTGAAGACAGTGCAGGAGAAGGATGTGGCAGACACCCCGTGCGCCGTTGTGCCGGTGACGGGGGGGTGAGTGGGGTAAGAGAGCGTCGATAAAGCTGCTGGAAGAGGGAAGCTGATATATCTAAAATGTGTGTAATTGAATAGCGAAACAACATATTTTGGAAAATAATGAATGAAACAATTATGTATCTTCGTCTTGAAAAACCAATTACAAACGTTGATATATGCTTATATGTATAACTGTACATATAATCTTTCCAAATACGTAAAAATAACAACAATTATTCTTTCTGTTAAGATTTGGATCAACTAGGTTCATTATTTGGCCCTTTCATCTCCTCTGTAGACAGGCAAGGCATTTTTTTCTGTCAAAATAATGCTTCACGCTGATATCGAAGAGCTGGGGTTCCTTATTACATGTTCATTATATCTTTTTCGGTTATATTCAATTTATTCTACAATATTATATACCACAAACTCTCAATGTCTTCAAACCTCATTGTATACCTAATCGACGAATGTTCGGAAGGAATGAGTGGAAGGAATGAGCAAAACCAAGAAAATTTTCATTCAAAATATTCGATGATCTGAGCCGGTACTTGAGCTTGGAACGTCCCGGATACGAAGGAAAAGGATTATGCAATTTAATATTCCAATACAATTTCCCTTAAGCACCCAGGTAAACCGGCGCTCAGCTGATGAAGTCTTAAGCCTAAATGATGAATATTTAGGTTTCATAAAAGCAGGACTTTAATGAGTGCTTGAATGGAAAGTCATTAGAATTTTAGCACGTTTGCTATATTTTGTCCCACATCTTGAGCTAAGCGACGACCTAGTTGGAAATAATAACCATTATATGGTCTCCTGCTTGAAATCATACCGCATTGCTTCTAGCGATGTTTTTGAAATAATTACACCGCTACTTAACTAATCGCTTTGAAGTGAATCGGCCATTCATCTCGATAAATGAGTTGAGATCCTGGTCACTTCAATTCACTCCAAGTAGGTTATCAGCTGCGTAACACTAGTAGCACTGCATTAGTGCACACTACGACAAAAGACGTGTCTAATTCTTCCTCACGAAACTTTATTCATTCTCCTCTCAGTTTACCGCCAATTTCTCACTTTCTTTTTTGTCTTGAGTTTTTGCTCTCTTTCACGCTTTCTTTCTTTTTCATTCACTGTTCCCTTACCCTTACTACTTTATTCTTTCTCAATTCCATTTTTACTGTTTTGGAGGAGGTAGAAAGACCATCATTAAAGATGAACAGGTCAGAAGTGAATCCCGGTATTTTATAGGGGAGAGTCAGAACCATGTGGAAAGCACGTCAAAATATTCTGTAGATCGACCAAGATTCGAACCGGGTAAATCCCGAAGCGTCGCCTCGACACCAGACTCCTCGATGCTGACACCGTCTTTGACGTACAACTATATACTTCACGCCCCACTCAACATTCGTAGCATATGATTCTGTAGAAAGAGGTGCCGTTATATCGGGGTGGGGGTGGGGGGCAGTTTTAGCACCAACCATTTAGTCTACGAGTGACGCAGGTAGCAGACCATCGAGGAGTCCAAGTTAACTAAAATCCCAAGCGACTAAACGTGCAGAAAGCTTTCGCAGAATTTGGATCACGACAACTGTCACCGCGATGCAATGTACCGAAAATAAAGCCGGTTAAGGTGGTTACACTCCGCGAGTATTTGGTTGCTGCTGCCTGTTACAGTTACCGCATCACTGCACCACACTTCCTTTCCATCTCAATAATTTCAATTTTTTAGTCCAAGCTTATTACAGCTCGGATCTAAATCCCCAAGGACCGGTTTAGTACGTCCTTCGAGTTCTATCTCACTGATCCACGAGACACCACGAATACCACAGAAGCTTTCATATTATTCCTTATTTCCCTTTAACCACTAAATTACACTTGGCTTCCATTTTCACATTATGTTATCCTCAGCGGGATCCTTTATACTCCACCATTTCACAGCTCTATGCAACGCTCCTTCATATTCCAAATACACCTCTTATTCTATCACACTATTCTTCAAATCTTCCTTCCTCAACCATAAATTTTCCTTAATGTCAATCCATATGTCTCCCAATTCTTACTGTAATTGGCTCACACCATCTTTCTAAGATCGGCTGCTTTATCGTATTCAATCAGGGTCTTTGTATTCCAAAAATATCTCACTTCTATTTTACACCCTAATGCCACACAATTTTCTTTAGAAAATTCTCATTCTCTGCTCTCAGAAATGTTATAAAACAAGGTCTAGCCATACATTCACAACCAGCATCTTGAGATTACAGAAGGGATGTACAACTTTCATTAAAATCTGTACATATGAGAACATACTTAGCTCGATGCGTTGCGATTTTAAGGATTTATACTGAATGTCGTAAATTACAGATTTGTAGCTAATCTTATTACAACAAAATTAGTTACAACCAACAGAACATAATTTTTATGTAATATTAAACTACCCACCATTAATGCGATAGCGGACACTCCATGAATTTCACGTCACAAACGTCCACTATTACACAAATAAACAAAACCCCCCTTTAATACGTCTTTCCAACGCAATTCTCTTTGCTAAGAAAATACAAATTTACACAGCACTCCTGTTACACGAGGTGCATGAAAAATAGTCCATTTCCAGTGAACTCATCAATGAAATAATCAGACCCTATTACAACCGACATTAATTCATTGCATATATTCAAAACAAAATTTCTTTAACATTTATTTAAAATTTGTTTTGTTACAATCTTTCTATCTTTTCCTAGGTCTCTTCCAAGTAGTCTGACCTTCACGTCTATCAATTAAAAATTCGCATATGTTTCTCACCTCACCCTCCCCTCATCTCATCCTCCTTGATTTTATACCAATAAAATCTGCGAAAAGTGCAATGTATAAAGCTCCGCTACATGCAGTTTTATTCAACTATCTTTTACTTCTCTGTTTTAGGTCCAAACTGGTTATTCTCACACATACTGATTCTCCAACATCCTCGATCATTTTCACCCTTAGGACGACAGACTCACACATTCCTACAAAATGAAATGAGGGCCACATTATTAAACTAAGATACACAAAACTGCGTATGTAGTATTTGTAAAATAAATTGTCGTTACTCTCTAAAATTATAATTGCTAGAAAGTATACAATATTTAAACAAGTATTTGCTAAACCAAGGAAATTTAGAATAATTTAGCATGTATATGATAAACCAAGTTCTTCAGACACCACAATCTTATAACATACGTGATATTTCATCTTTTAAGATGAAGACAGTATGTACCGCCAAAACGCTGGTATCTGCCAACAAGACCCCACAGTGTTACATACCAGGATACAAACATAAGACACTTTTTCCATATAAAGTCCACTTTTCTTTCAATTTCATAAGTCCTAAGCAAACGAGTGATTTGTTTTGATACGAATCAATAGCGAATTTTTCAATTAATTCAGAAGAATGTCTTTATGAATACAGAGGAAACAAAGACGAATGTCCAACCCATCACATCATCAGAGAAGAACATTTTGAGAAGAAAGGAAGCTGCAAGAAAGAGACAGAGATCTATATGAATCCTGTCTTTAACAGATGCTCACTTCAGCATTTCAAAAATTCGATGATAACGCCTTACAACGTAAAAGGCAGAACTGACGAGGAAAAGATTTAGAGTGCAGGAAATTTCTGTACACATTTTACCGGAGAGGAGAAAAGAAAGTGCTTGGTGTTATTTCAAAACTTCGGGGATTTTTAACAATGACAGCTTGAGATATTTCCATGCACACTACGTACCAACTCAACCACCTAAGTCAATACACTTAATAATTTATGTTACCAGAAAAACAGACCCCGCCAAAGTGGGACAAATGTTAAAAAAAAAAGAGAAGATGTTACCAGATATTTTTAAGAAATTATCAAAACCATTCCATTTAGTTCAGTCAGTTTTAGTGTTAGGATGGATTACACATTGTAGGCCGATGTTTCAATAATTGTTATAATTTAAAATTGCGTTTGTAACGTGCTATCATAAAAATGACAGAGAAGTTGCAATGAATAGTCAGTTATCAGTTTCAGGTCAAAACGATCGCACAACCGCCATGTTCTAATTCTCATGTTTTCGTAAAAAATATCTTACATTTAATTTTACAATTCTGATACATTTATCATCATACAAAATTATGAGCGCTAAAGTAAATAGCGCTTTATGTATTGTTTCTTATGCAGAGGTATTCAAAACGTAAATTAGGTCAACATATCCATGTTAGTTGATTCCAACTGTTTTCTATGGAATTTGACTTTCCTTCCAGTCGAATATGGCGGGGTGCCAAACATTGATTCGTAAAGTTGGCAGACACTCTACAGTCTAAAACGTAAAACAGGCGAAGGGCAAAACACAAGAAGATAAACGCACAATCAGAAGTTAAATAATTATTACACGTGGGATTAATACAAATTTGTGAGATCTGAGGTTGTCACTGTTGCGAGTAAGAAGATGGCTACCTTCTAGGTTGTTGCACCGTGTAGTCTGGTACAAGTTTACTGACGTTTCAGAGATGATTGTTGTTTCCATCAACATGGTATTAAACGCAAATTTGTTGCATATGACGTAAAACGTGACGTTCCGCACTTGCGGGACCTGATAACGATCGAGTTAGTCTGGATTGTGAAAAAATGAGCACATCGCCTCAATCCTCAGGAATTTATATGAAGATGGATAAAATGTTATCCTCCATAAAAAACTTAGATCTAAGAATTTGACGAAGTCATTTATAAGCAATGTGCTCAGGTTTTGAGTAGTTGAACGACATTCATTTAAGTGTATCACCGAACAAGTTGTAAAATAATCTATGGCCGTGGACGATTACAATTTATTTAAAAGTGTGTGACTATTGGTTGAAGAATCATACTGCTGATTTTACTTTGGGTAAGGTACAAATCGTGTTTACGTTTCATCAGGAGCAGACTCTGATATCGTTATCTGGCAATGCGTCATCATGTTGACAAATTTTATAATTACTTTTTTTTAAATCATTAATGGCATTATTTTGGACCTAATACAGAACCTATTGAATACCAGGCTACTATTCCAATTATAAATAATAAAATAGTGTTCAGAAGGTCTCAGGTTCGCGCCCAACCGTCGCCGCTGATATTAAAAAATTATAGAAATATATCAACATAATACCAGCCAACTGCCTGAAGACTGGAATACAGCCAACTTTTGAAGGACCGTCCGTATGAAAAATACCTCGAGCAGCAGACTACGTTATATTAATCCTATTAGCAGAGCTTCTCTGAATGTTCAAATTGGGCGTTCACCAGGACGTCAGGAAGACCCTGGATAAATCCCGCATCATAGTCACTCGTCGATAAGCTGGTGGGTACGCAGGCATACTCCGCTCAATAAAACACCTTGATAAATTTATGCACCCACGAGTTCCTTCCATCTCATCCATCTTGTTAATCTTCTTCGTCTCTCCTTCTTCCTCATCTTCTTTTCTGTCTTCTTGGCAGTACATAATTCCTTTCGGCGTATTTAGTTTAGTTACCTTAAGGCTACAAGAAACACTATTTTTTAGGCTCTGTGTCCATCTATTATTCTTGTTCAAAATATTTTTGCTTCATTACTTCCGTCACTCCATCAATCTCTTGTCCTTCCTGCCTCCCTTTCCTTCCTCTTCTGTCATCGCGTAACATGCACACACATACTCGGGCATTTCACCTTCAGTCTCTTATTCATGCTGTTAAAACTTTCAGTGTCTTAGCTGCTAATAGTTTCTGTTATCATCACTCTTCCCAAAATTTGTATTATTTCAATATCTGTTATATTTTTGTAACCCTCGAAGATGCTGTCAACTCAACGCGTTGTTTGTGACTTTCATCAGTCATTCCAGGTAAATATTCTAACACTACTTTAAAATATTCCACAATATTTTCCCTCAACATTCATAAATATTATTCCACTAAAAAATACAATACTCCGTTAAGTAAAAATCGCCAAATAAGCTAGGACACAATCTATGCTTCCCCTTCATACGTAAAAATTCTTTGGATAACAAAAGAATGGATTTATTATTATATATATGAAAGATATTTATTTCTAAATTTTTATTAAGTTTGTTTATATACGGTACAACAAAAGATTATATAATGAGTTTAGCGTCAAATGCTTATGAAACTTAGCCTATTAGCAAGAATATAATTCTGGATAACAACATTTGGAGTTTTACAAAAACAAAGATCAATTTTCTTAAAATCGTGTGAAATGTTAATACAAAGTTGGCGATAAATTGAACAGAAGAAATTAACAAGTATGGTTTAGAAAGGAATGTTATGTGCATTCGACGTCTACATTATTTCGCGAAACAGTGCAAAGCTAATGCAGTAACGCGCAATGTGTATTGAACAAATACAAAAGTCGAAACGCACGGAAGGGGCAAACACGCACCAATCCGCATCCTAGCTGTTGTCAATGTGGTTTCTCCCACTGAGTGATTGATTGCGTCTCTTCCCACAGGACGTTAGTGCAAGCTCATCCCTTACCGGGTGTCACGACCCCATATTATTTTTGAAAAAATCATGGAAAGACTTTCATTTTTAAACCCAGGTGCCCATATCTGAGTCCGAAAACAATCTATCGGGGTTTGACTCAAAGTGAAACTCGAATACGTCATGCATCGTCATGTTATTCTGTGAGTGAATTGTCATACTGTTACATCTCTTCTCGGCAGATATTAAAACACTGTAGCAAAAACAACGTTAAATAAACAATTAAAGCCAGTTTAGAATCAAACACAAACACTGAAAGAAAAACCTCGTTCGGCATGTTCGCAAAACATGACAAACAAATATCGGGGCATTTTTCCACAATATTTGCTAATAGATCAAACTACCGCTCCAATGCCACATTTGTCTGTAAATATACGACATGTCCACAGCAATGGAAGTAGCGTGTTTTGTTTCTGGCACGCCATCAATATTGCATTCAACGTATACTAGTTCATGAAGAAACAAATTTCGCACTGCCTAATCCCGAAGTTGATATGAACTCCAGGTGTCTCTGCGTAGATAGACACACGATCCACACTTTTGACTATTCTTTCAATGACATGACTATAAAGCAGAACGTATGATCAATTCTAGCACACAGAGTTTTATAACAAGAGTTATACAGAAGATGATCAACTATGCCTGCACGTTGCTGCTCAAATTGTACATGCTTGAATCAATTAAGAATGTAAAGTACTAAATAAATAACTGCATGTTGTAGTAATTTTCTTTAGCAGGAAATATAACTCTGATTCCCAAATGTCCTTCTATTACAGAACCAGAGAAATGTAAGACTTGAGGTTCTCACAGCGGAGAGTATGAAGATTTCTGTCTTCTGGGTTGTTGCGCCGTGTAGACTGGTCGATGTTAACCAACGTTTCTGAGGTCATACTGCCTCCTTCATCAGAGTATGAAGATTTCCGTCTTCTGGGTTGTTGCGCTGTGTAGTCTGGTCGATGTTTACCAACGTTTCAGAGGTCATACTGCCTCCGTCATCAGGGCGATGAGTAT
>NW_019061009.1:79843-120206 GCF_000696155.1 Zootermopsis nevadensis
TTGGCAGCGGCGCTGGGATCGTTGTGTTCACTCCCAGGGGAACTACTTCGAGGGTGATGGATGAATTTAATACCTGAGATAAGTGTACGGGTTTTTATACGCGCAGTCTGTAAACTTTCCGATCGCACCTCGTATAATGTAGAAGAACATCGGGGAAGGTAAAGGTCGACGAACATTTCAATTTACTTCTCGACACAAGTGGTAAGGCACCTATGAATCAACTTGTATAAGCGAGTTATGTGTGAAGAATCTTTTCGACGTAATCTTCTTTCAACATAATAAAAAGAGAAAATAGTTTTTAAATGGCGGGTCTGCATGTCTTAACAGCCTTGAAGCTTATTTACTTAAGGTACGAATTTTTAGTTGCAAGATAAAATCACACAGCCGATAATGTTTCATAGGGCCTTAAAGAAACATTTAAATAGACTTTCAGACTATAATTATATTTACTATAGGCCTATTTAATGTTTCTTAAAACTTGCACGGCGTGTCTTTAAAATAAAAGACGTGAAATTAGATCTTAGCTTCTTATTGGCTGAAGTGTGTTTTATATCTGTGGTGTTACAGCAAACGTGGTTAAGTCACTGAGCAATTTTTTTTAGAAAATAAAATAACTTTAACGTTATGCAGTTACGTACTATGTTAATGAATGGAAATTTCTGTGCTATAGTCACATAACTGGGTTTTTACTTGATAAATGAATTAATTCGAGTTTTATAAACTTATCTCATTTTCACCATTTACTGACTGTGCCACCACAAAGATTTTACGGATATGAAACTAGATTAAATTTTCCCAATTAGCTACTAAAATATACCACCAGTACCAAACAGAACTGAAAAAATCCTTTATGTCGTGGTCTTCTAGGTTATGCCACAGTGACTTCTTGTAACTGGTCATCAACGTTTCGGAGGAACGTACCACCTTCATCTTCATGGTGAAGTAAATTATCGCCTCGATCTTCACTCTAAATATGGAAGTCACACGTTCCTCAGAAACGCTGGTATATAAGACAAAACAGAATTACAATATATTCACCGCCGAGCGAACCTCAAATCTCAAGCGTAATTTTGGTTTCACAAATAAAACTTAAGGATGAATAGATTGACGAACTTCTCAAGATATTTCTTGTTCTCATAAAACCCAAATGATAATCAACGTACTTAAGAAGATAAGACATAACATCCTAACTTCAGCCAATACATTGCAACCAACATTCTTACGCATTTAAAATAATTCATCTTCGTATTATTTCCCATCCATGCCTGATTCTTTCACGTTTTAACAAGCATCGGTGCTTTTCAATCAAAATTTCACATACATTTTTTGGTTCCCGGGTTTTAAAATTACACAGAAGTCTCAACAGTTCAGTGTCAATGTGTTCGAATGTGTAACTGATCAACATTGATAAAGCGTTAGAATAATATGCGAAAGATAATTTCTTAAATATTTCTCTTTACGAAGTTTGCGTCAGTTAGCTTAATGCATTAGGGGATTCTGCAGTAGTGAGACGTGTTCTCATCCACCCATCGTTTTTGTCTCACTCTGTCATGATATGTCCACAGCAATAAGGCGCACCACTTCTTGATTACAAAGCCCTTTCTCGCTTCAGTACAGATGGCCATGCTTTCCAACTACTACCTTTACTATTGATCGGAAATGTTTGCAACGAAAATGGCTCGTACAGATCCCTCAACTTACTACAGGGGTGCCCAAAATGTGTTAAATCTCTGCTTTCCACCCGTACCTTCACGTCGCAGAACCTAGGTTTATACACCAACAATACCAGCTAATAGACACGATCTTTAGACAAATTAATCCACCTTTCACGCGCATCATGCCCAGCTAACAATCCTATAAATATAGTAAGTGAGCCATATAAATCACGTCATTTCTTATTATGTGATCTCGTAAACTCCTTCATCTTCCTTAAGATCATGTTTCTTTCTGAACAGTTTATCTTCAAATATTTGAAATTTGTGTTCATTCTTCGAATTAGGGGCCACACAAAACAGAGCGCCAACCATTTAAAGCCAACATAAATAGGTTTCAATTTACCCACGACAACATATAACCTTCGTACCTGCATTTTCTACGCCATAACGCGCAATCCTCTACAACCAACATAAAATAGTTTCACTGTATCGCATATCAAAAAGCCTAACCCTTTAAAGGGCAGCTCTAAGTGTAGGTAAGTGCCACCTGCTTTAACAATCTCTAATTCTGCATGTTCCCGACAGAGTGTAGTGATAGGTTTTGTGTGATTTCTCACAATATATAGGACTGTTCTTAACCGCCACTAATAAACTCATCTTTGAAATAGCTAAGTGTTGTTTTTTCGGTAGAAATTGAATCTTTAATTACTATTTAGACGATCTTCACCTTAAAGTGATTAACCTGTATATTACCTACATCATA
Organism: Zootermopsis nevadensis; assembly: GCF_000696155.1. The sequence goes on from NW_019061009.1 coordinate 82,262, forward strand.
TCGTGCTGTCATTTTACAGCCAACATCAACAGTTTACGCTGGATTCAAAACTACAAAGTTTAGCCTGCAACCAAGTATTACCAGGGCCGTAATTATTTATACTAATACTCTGATATGTTTACTGATGTCAGATTAATTTACTATTTCGGAGGCTGAGGTCCGTTAGCTGTCACGTGAATTCAAAATGCCTCATATTCCACGAAGTCTGAAGGGAATTAAAGCGGATATTTGAGAATAATCCCTTTCGTCCGTCGATTTCATATATTCCGTCCGAGTTTCTCTGAAATTTGCAGCTGAGAATTGAGTACCGAACAATCACATATGCATAAAATTATGTTTTTAACATATGATATGTCGCTGCATCACATTCTTGCAAAGAGGTAAGGGAGGATCATTAAATTCTTTAACAGCGAGGGCAGTTTCATAAACTCACTACGACAAAAGTAATTTTATACCATGATTAAATGACATTAATAGGCATACTATTCTGAAACCAGCCTTGTGGAGAGTAACATTCCATATTATCATGGTGTAACATCCCAGAAGACAGCCATCTTCAGGTTTGAGCTGAAATAACAAGCATGGTCACGTGGTTCTTAACCAAATTTCCTTTCCTTGTTGACGGTGTCTGTACGTACGTGTGGATCTATTTATCAACTTTTGGACCAGGCAGTATATTTTTACCAAATTTTGTATGAACGTTATGCCATTGAAACCCTGCAACAGGAATTAAGAAACTACACGATGGATCCACGAATTAAATATGTGTGCGATATTACTGCCATAAAACACAGGATACTGAAGTTATACATGGTAATACATTTTCAAAAAATGTACAGCTTTCGTGAAAGTAACTTTCATACAACGTAAACCAACGCCATAGAGAATGGACCGCGTGCCTCAAGTTAGAGGTAGAATATCTGTCCGAAACGTTTGTGTATAATGAGAAGACTTCACATCAGAATAACTCCGAAAACCACAATGTTAACTAGATTTGTATGACACTGTACGTTATAAAATTTAGCCCTCCTTCCTGCGACAAAATTTCAGAACAAAATGAATAAGACAGAAGAAGGAACCTTACTTCTATGTGCAATAAATTAACAGAAGTACTTCAGAGAAATTAAAAGATAATCCTACAACATCCAGAACAGATGCAGTTTTAAGACCTGAAATGCACAAGCAAAGATACTTCGCTTTATCGTACCTTTTCTGCGTATATACATACAGCTAGCGTACATACACACACATACGAGTTGGGTGAAACCTTTTGTCACCGGACCAAATAAAGAGCACATCTCTGTGAACAGAATTGTGCACACTTTACTTTATAATAGAGTGTATGCGACTGTACTTAACCCGATCAGTTAAACTTGAGTCAGGTCATTAGATATGCATCCAGTGTCACCCCCACACTCTCACCTCATTTCTAACTTCCATTTCGTCTCCTATATTTCCTGTAATTGGAACTTCCCGCTAACGAAAGTGGTGCCCAGTGCATTCTTGGCTGTACGCCACCCGTTCCTACATCTGAGTTCGCATAATCGTAACCAGACGCCATCAGCCTCACGTCTACACCACTCCACAGTAGGTATATATATCTGCACTTAACATGCTACGCAGACTACCAACAAAGCTTCTATAGCCGAATTCCTGGCGAATCTCACAAGTTATGTGTTGCTCATAACGGGTCCCGCAGACAAAGGAAGACGTTTACACACTTTTAACACTACAATCTCGGTTTGCAATCCGAATAAATTTAGAAGCGAATAAATTAGAACACTCAGAAGAGGAAGGTATAAATGAGAGGATAATATTAAAATGGACAACAAAGTAACAGTGTACGAGGTAGACTTGATCCATACGGCACAGGACGAGGTCTAGTGGTGGGTTCCTGTAAACACGTAGTCAACCTTTGGGTTCCATAAAATGTATCAATTGTTTTAACTAGCTAAGAGACTATTAACTTCTGAAGGCAGAGTCTAACTCCTGCAGTTCATTGGTACCTTCGGCTAACAGAGGAAGCACTTTCAGTAACACCGTCGAAGATGTTTAACTCGTAATTTGAGTTATTCCGATTACACGGAGCCAACATATTAAAATGCACCTAAACTTAGAAGGAACGGGAAGGAAAGGTGTAGATTTACTCCACTTTTATTACATTTTAAGCGTTCTACATAACACTGCTGCCTGAATGGATCTTAAAGGAACACAATGTGAGGGTGTGGATTTGGTGTACCTGGCTTAGGTTAGGGGACGGTTAGAGGTTTTTGTGAATACGGTAATAACTTTCGTGTCCCATAATCAACAACGCAGCCAAACCGGAATATTAAATATGTGCAGTTATATTATTTTCCGAATAGTCTTCTAGAATGCACACAGACGTACATAATTTAACATTATTTTTAAATGATTTCTACTGCTTAATTAATACACAAATAACTATTTGACTTATTTTGCAGTTACATAATTAATAATGAAAGGTTTGTGGAACGTGTCTTCGCCTGTGTTTAAACATGCAGCTAGGAATTCTTGTGTCTTGGCTGTCAGTATTTCGCGGTTCATAATAGAGAAAGCAATGTAATAAAGGGGGAAATGTGACGTCACATTTCTGTAATCTTGCCCTTTTATGTTTGTGTCAGAACAGATTTAACACTTCACAGTCTGAATTTAATTAATTGTTCCGCAGTGTCACAGAAACTCAGTGTTATAACTGGCACAAGTACAGAAACCACATTTAACATATTTTAAATAACATAACATGTTTCCATGCACAGCCTGTATATAAATGACGTTTAATCTTTTAAGCATTTAATCTGACTTCTTCTTAATTATTATCATATACTGAAAATGCATATCCGAATACTTCAACAAACTTATTGTATTAAATATTTCAGTATATAGCGAGACTGTTTCTATGGCCCAGTGCCTTGCAAAAGCAGTAGACTAATTATGATGTACGTAAAGTAGTGAGTAATTTAGACGAAGCCATCTTTCTACTTAGTGTAGCAAGTTTTACCTTCTAATCCGATACAGTTTTCAAACATTCATGTCTCTGCATTAAATTACGACAAAGTTGAACTAAGCACAAAGAAGTTCACGTCCTTGCATTGAATTCAACAAAGGAAGAAAGTTGTGGATCAAAAGTTAGCACAGCAATGGCACACTCACTGAGGCAGGTGAAAAACTCCCACAAGTCTCACTTCTCTGGATAAAGTAAAGCATATAAACGTTTGATGCCAAAATTCTGAGAACCTAAAAGGAATAAATTCAATGTAAATGTTGTACGATAATTCTCTGGATATTTGTGGCACAGGTTGATTCGTCATGCAAATAACATGTTGGGTATTAGTGTACATGATGTGTCATAGCTTAGGTGGCTGTACAATTCCTCCACTTCGCGGAGACCCAGGTTCAACCTCCGGTGACATCAAGTGAGATTCGTGGTGGACGAAATGGCAATGGAGAAGTTTTTGTACAATTTCCTCCGATAATAATAATTAAACCGTTGCTCCATACTCCTACATCACCGCTTCATGACCTGTGCGACAGACCTGTCAAGATATACGATAATTCTACACAGCGAAAAGCCCACAAGCCGAAAGGTCTTTACAATAACGTTTCCGTCGAAATCATAACTTGTATTTCATTTATGTTAACGATTAAAATAACTTCTCTGTACATTGCATGAGATATCACAGATTGATTTTGGTCATCGTAATATACGAATACCATCACACACAGGATCTAACTTTCTCACGAGTCGTATTTTAACCATCCTTGACTTACTTGCTGCGCAAAACATTTTGATGCAAGTTGAATTTACTCAATATACACAACATTCTGAAATGTTATATCGAGACAAAACTTTTGGAAAGTAGATACACGTTTCATAATGTAATTTTCATCGTAAACGAAAAATAACATTGCATCTATGAGAATCATACTGCCTTTCAAATTTTGCGAAAAAATTAAAAAAACGCGATAGGAGTTTAATCTTATTATAAATAAAATTAACATACAGTCATGAATATCAGCTCACAGATTTAGATCTTGTTGAACTGATATTGCCGAATGGCATGGCTTTTCAGTCGGACTATTTTCTTTGGCCCTTAATCTGCAGAACGGACCCGAAGATAAGAGACGCAGGAACAGGGGCGTGTTTTTAAGCTGGCAGAAGAGCTGCTGTGGGTTTAATGTCTCTCGTCACACAAAACTTAAAATAAATACAAGTGTCCGTAAGATACCGAGTACAAGGAGCATAATCCTCTCAGCTGGTAAATCAATTTTCGACCTCTTATCAAACCTAAGGTTCATTACTGCAATCACAATATTCATCTTTCAGTCCCTGATATAAATTTGAATGCAGCCAGCATCATCAATATATTTAGTTTCTTTAAGATCAACTTTAATATTATTTTCCCATCGACTCCTAGGTCTGCTAAGTATTCTCTTACCTTCAGGTAACTCAACTGATATTTATATGTGTTTCTCACCAATCCATTACGTGCTATATTCTCGGCCTATCACATTCTCCTTAATTTAATTATTCTAATAAAATTTTGTAAACAGCACAACTTATTAACGTATTAACTACACAGTTTCTTTTATCCTTTTCTTATTTAATCTCTCAGATTGAACAGCACAACTTATTAACGTATTAAATACACAGTTTCTTTCATCCTTTTCTTATTTAATCTCTCAGATTCAACTATTCTCATCATCCTGTTCAATACACCTTCAATACCCGTTTACCCCATACGGCGAAAGACCAAATTTCAAAATCACATAAAGCAGCTGAAATTACAGTAGTGTGTATATTAACTGTTACGTTTCTACACAGGAGACGAATTTTCTACCGAACGGCAGGAAACGTCTGACAAATAAAATTTAAAACAGGGACGCCACTCATGTTTTAATGAGTATTCATAAAAAACAGAAAAATAAATATTTCAAACCTGTCATCAGTCGACATGATTTTTAAAAATGGTTATCTGAGAACAGTTCACTGGGACAGTTAAACAACAAAGATCATTATAATAATAGAAAATTTTGGCCTATTCAAAGGTCAATAATCGGCTTGTATCAGATAACTGAATTGTTATATGGATCCTATAGAGAACTAAGGAGTTAAGACCAAATGTAACACTAAATTAAATATGCTTTCGTGGTAATCTTACTGGGAAGAATCGCGAACACTCTTTACGGGCATAAAACTGAATGTATTGGTAATTGCTGTTTCCAGAAAAGCACTGCCCCGTAAAAGAGGTGACTCTGTATGACGACAAAGATAGAAAGAAATCAGAATTCCGTCAGCGTAGGTGCTCTTGCTGGGACTTCTACGAAACATCTACATAACTTATGAAACACTTCCCTAGGATTTCTCCAGGACTTCTCCAGAATTTCTCCAGCAATTCTCCAGCAATTTTGCAGGATATAATCACGTCCACCAAATGAACACAGTAGTAGTTCTCCAGGAAACTACTGAACAATTTATAAAACCATAACGTTAACTTACCTAACCTAACCCAACATGAGCTAACCTAACACAATACAAAATAACCCAACTAAACCTAACCTAACCTAACCCAAAACAACTCATCCTACTTAAATGTAACCTAAACTATTCCAACATAACCTCAACTAACAGAAACGCATTTGATCGAACCGATCAACTCTTACGGACTTGTAGAAAACCTCTCCAGGACTTCTCCAGGATTTCTCCAACACTACTCCAGGATTTTTCCAAAACGGACCAAGGACTCTTAGAGAACCTGTGCACAAAATTTCAGCACCAATCTAAGATTTATCCAGAAGTTCTCCAGCACTTCTCCAGTATATCTCAAACTCTCCTCAAAGACTTCTACAAAACATCTGCATGACTTTTGAAACACTAAACAATAATTTTCATGGATCTAGAAAGTGTACATGCTAAGTGGGTCTCTTTGCAAAAATGCACCAATAAAGGAATAGTAAACTAATTACATGTTATTGACAAGACGAGTTAATGACAAGTCATTCAGTTGGTAAAGAAATTCTCCTCCTCTAATGTAGACAGAAGTTTCATTATCATGTTCGCAAGAGCCATGCCATCCAAGTAAACGAGACATGCGCAAACCGAACTGCTTTCAAAATACTTAATTTCCACCAGTTCTATATGACTGCGAGTTAATGCATGTCTTCTGTATTTCTGAACCACATCCAGTAGAAAAGTAAAAACCCAATAACTTGTTAGGAAACCACAAACAAAACTGCCGATACACAACTAACGATCCATAACACCAACGTCCATATAGACTCGTTTGCTTCGCGTTAAGAGTCAATGGAGGGTTCTTAACATCACGACAATGACCCTTGAGTCTCAATAACAACGACAAAGTTTTTGATGAATTGAATGATTATTAAATTCTCGTGGAGGACTCCATGGAATTAGTGTGATGTAAGCTGTTCTTTGGCAAGAGCACTCTACTCTATGACTACGTCGTTATTAATTCAAAGAGATATTCACATAAATTACAAGTTATGAAAGAACAAGACAGATTGGAGCATTTGCAGAAGAGGGATAGATCTACAATGTAAGAATTGTGGAGAAGCAGTGTCTAGCAATAAGCTCTAAGAATCCCCTAACTGAGCCTGTCTTTTGTGTAGGGATTACTTCTTTTGGACGGCGCTGAAGGATTTCCTCTTTAATGATCCCTAATACAAGCACGACTTATTAAAATAGACCAGGTTTAATGGAAGTGCCATTGCTGTTCTCTGACGCTCAGTGAATTTGCATGTTAAAACACATTCTTAAGGGGGACTGAGATTTGTAATGGTCTTTAACTACAAATGGCTGTGGTGGCTTACAAAAGAAAGGAATATTATTATGTATTTAGGCTTTATACTTAGGTCCTTTCTTCATGCGTTCTATCAGAAATTTGTGACCGTATATTACTACCTATTCTTTGGTAGAAGAGAGCAGCATTTGCCATATAAACCTACCATTGCGTGACATATGAAACTCTTTCTAAACCAGTGTTCCTCTAAATGCTAAAGTCCTTGATGCTAACCGTACGTAAAATGTAGTTTTTTCAAAGCAGCCTGACATCAACAGACTGGAATACAGCACTGCACAATATTAAACTGCAGGATAAAATAAGCATACAACACTATAAGCCTGATCCTTCTGCTGCAGGATTTCGGATTTCGCCTGAGGGCGTTCGTGGATGATTACATATTAGGAAGGCTATATAAAGGAAGCAGAGAAGGCAAGAGAGGCACTGCGAGTGCAGTGCTGTGAGGCTGTATATACCAGTCAACAACAAGGAACAGTTTTCGAAATTCGCTAAGGGCACTGTTTGGCCAAACAACAAACAAATCCTTCAAAATATGGCCAAGTCCAAATATCTGGAAAAGGCGTCATTCATTCATTCATTCATGAGAAATTCAAGAACAGATTTAATTCGGGAAATGCCTGCTATCATGCGGTTCAGAATATCTTTTTCTTCTCGTGTGCTGTCAAAGAACGTAAAGTTATAATACACAAAATTACAATTATTCTAGTATTACGGGTGTAAAACCTGGTCTGTCACTTTGCGAAAGAAAACAGGCCGAAGAGGGATAAAGTGAATGGAGAATGGAGTAAAATACATAATAAGGAGGCCCACAATTTGCCCTTTCTCACACATTATTAACGTAATTATACCAAGCCAGATAACATGGGCAGGGCGTGTAGAGTGCATGGATGAGAAATAAGCAAAAAATTTAAAAAGTTACTGAAGGGACGATATCACTTGGAAGACATAGGCGTAGATGGGAGGATAACTTTAAAATGGATCTCAAGGAAACAGGACCTGGGTTGTGGACTGAATTAATCGGAATCAGGAAAGGAAACGGTGGCAGACTGTTGTAAACAAGGTAATGAACCCTTGGGTTCGAGAAAATGCGAGGAATTTCTTGACTAGCTGAGCTTCTCAAGGACTGTTCCATGGCGTTAGAATTTGTTTCAGTTCCCAATGGCGTGAGAACATATTCAGAATAACACAAAAGCAAATTCAGGCACTGTAACGTATTTAAAAACAAATTAGGCTAGCCGCGGCCGGCATACTTTTACCGTGGACTAGCGACGAAACCGTACGAGGCGAATGCATATGCGAGAAGAAGGCTTTCAACGCAATGGCATGCTACTTAGCCAACAAGAAGCTGAAATAGAAACAGGCAACATTAATTACAGTTTTCGGAGGCATAAGTAGTCCACTTTGCTACAAAAGACGCTAAAGGTAATATGATACTTAAAACGCTCTAATTCCGTTTATAAATATTAAAAATTTTGCCACACTCAAGGGCTTCTAACAGAATGACAAAGATGCTAACAGTATGGCCACGTTAAAAAAATTTAATTTCAGCGTGTTTGTTTTTCTCTTCCTGTGTCTTTCTGTTTTCACGGAAACGAAGATCTGGTTCTTCTTGTTTTTATACTTCTACTGCTGAAAATTTTTAAGTGCAAGGTAAGACTGAAGATGCATGACAAAGTATAATTATCGATTTTTCTTTCGTATATTTAACTCTCTGGTAGTTTCATTAAACGAAAATGTCACTATGGTTGAAAGAACACGAGTAGAACTCTGTAATACGATCTTTACGGGCTTAATATCCTTTATCCTTTCCCCCGTGGACTATACACGCGAATGAATCATTCTTTATCTATTCCTCTGTGACAGAGAGTCAAACTACAAATGTATTGTGTCGATTAGCCACCAGTTTACTAACTGCTGCAATACATCAGCTGCTTCTAATACTTTTCGTACTATCTTACAACTCAGTTTTCACTGCTACAAAAGTTGTTATCGCCGATGGTAATTTTGCTTACGTTAGAAATGGATTCGCTTTTTAATCTGGTGCATAGGTTTCTTTGTTATTACGCACCACGCCACGAAAATTTACAACGGAGTGAAGTTAAAGCTCCACTCATTCTTAACCTCGACACTAGTGGAGGTGAATAACTTCAAGCTCTGGTTACTTTATCTCTGGCGAAAAGCCCCTGTAGTCAATTTCATAGGAGACTGGATGTTAAAACTTAGTACTGTCTATAGGATTTGAGACTTTCGCGGCGAGTACAATCAATAAAATCTTCTACGGCAATCAGCCGCGTTAACTGTTTACCGTAGTAAACCGACGTTTCTGGAACAAACTCTGTCCCCATCTTCAGGGTTCTGATGTGACTGGATCCTCGGAAGTAGCCCAGTCACATCAGAACCCTAAAGATGGGGACAGAGTTTGTTCACGAAACGTCGGTTTACTACGGTAACCAGTTAACGCGGCTGATTGCCCGAGAAGATTTTATTGTTAGTATTGTCTGTTACTCAGGGCAGTATGGATGAACGTTGTGGAGGGAAACATACAGGCCTTGTAAACAAATGTAAGGTTTTAATTTTGCGTAATATAGCGTTTTAGCTAATAACTTTTAATTGATAAATTTCTAGTCATAGACTTACCGCCATCTGACTTCCACATGATTCATATTGCCAAGGTAAAAGTTTTTTCTCCTGAGTAACAATTCTGATTAGTACATTCGAAGGAAAAATACGGACGACAGAAGTACACGATTTCCTCATCACGGTAATCCGCCTAAAATTCGAGGTGGATACTTTCCGTGTAAATATCCGCAGAATTATTGCTACACCAACCTCATCGTGTATTAGTAAATTATGAAACCTAACTTTACATAAGCTGTTCTAATCTCAAGTGTATGGATTCCTTCAGTGGGAAGTCAGATCAGAAGACCAAAGAACGGAGTTGCGCGTTGGTACTGAACTCCCCTGATGGGAATTTCTTGACAAATAATTTTATCATTTGAACTTGATCTTGATTGGATGAAAAGTTCAATTACTGAATCTGCAAACTTCCAGTTGAAGTAATTAAGTTACAGTTGCTCTATGCTATCCACGATCAAATAGAACATAAATTACATCTAGTAATTAACGAAACTAATAACCAGATTCCAAAAACGGAATTAATTTTTCTGAACTCTGCTCTCCATTAACAATGTAGCAATAGTAAGCGGCACAACTCGCAATTTAAATTTAAATTTTACAGGCACTGATTTCAGCTCTCTCATAGACTCGACTGTCAGTTTTTTTTTGTCAAAATATAGGCTGCCATGCAGCTCAAATACATTTTATTTTTGTGCAAACTACAGAACGGAAATAAGGCGTGTGTATTTTACTTACAATTCTAGTGAAAGGGGATATTCTTCTAAAATTTTATAAAACTAGGATAGTCGTACTGAGATACAACGATAACTATTGGACACAGAATGCGGCTGAAATTAATTTTTATTAATTACTCAACAAGGGAAATGATCTAGCTTCGTTATCTGTCTTTTTATATTTTTTAAAGTTTTACAATTATATTAGTGTTCCCTAGGTGGATTATTTGTTTTTGTTTATATTTCTTCATTTTTTGCTCTGTGTTAATATTGTTTCTATTTTGGGTTTGCCTGTACTTGGCAGTTATATTTAATACTGTTCATGTATAAGTTTAGTTAATCCGTTTGTGTAATATTATCCATTATTATTTCACTATTATTGTATATATTATCAGTGTTTGCCTGTTATTGGCTTCTTGCTGTTGGCAAACACGTAAATAAATTAATTGAATTGAATTGAATAACTTCTTGAGAGTTGCGTCCAAAAATCCCAAGAAATAAAACGCGAAGGGTTAACAGAAATAGAGAGAAACAATGAACGAAGGAAAGAAAATGATAAAAATTGGTAACATAATAGTTCCAACACGTAGGATGACTTCTTTGTGATGACCCCTCGTGCTCTCAGAGAAATGAATAAAGAGTTCTATGGGGCTACACATGTGCACACAGAAGCGGTATTCACTCTACAGTGTCGGTTTAATAGTCCATATAAAATATAAGGTACTCACAGAAATTCGTATCTGGAAGCTGCTTCAATCTTCTCGAAGAGAGATGTCAACGCCACGTCAAGAGCTTCGTTCTGAAAAATAAAAAAAAAGCATGACTTCTATCACATTCTCTGCATCGCAGTTTCCGTAGATAATGTGAAAATGTTGATACAAGCCCGAATAAATACGTAACTACTAGAAACTGGGGTTCACACATTCTAAAAATACGTTATTTGAGACTCTGCATACTTATTATCATTGATGTTCGAGTGTTGCAGATAAGAACCCGCTGTTTCGGAAATAATCACGCTGCACACAATCAAAATAACGTACATGAAAAAGGTTCAGCAAGGAATCAGTAAATCTCGCTTTATGAAGTTGCTGTTCCAACCCACTGCAGACGCCATCGTGTCTCGATTTGAGGACTAAAGAGAACTCGTAAGTCAAAACGGATTGTTTTCGAACAGACGTTCGAGGGCAGAACACGTATACAATTGTTTATTATGAGGAAATTATTTATTATTGCACAGTTAATGGGGAAGAACATATTGAAGGTGTTTGAAAACGAAGTGTCAAAGAAAATATTTGGACTTTGGAAAGAGGAAGATACAGGAGAGTGGAAAAAAAATACAAAATATGTCTATTATTTAGGAGCTTTATATCAGTCAGAATCAGATGGGTAGGAAATGCAGAACATTTGGGGAAAGATGAAAGAAATGTGTGTGAAATTTGGGTATGAAAACCAGAAAGGAATATACTAGGTTTTGATTGTATTAAAACAGATCTCAGAGAAACCGTGAGTGAAGGGATATAATGGTTTAAAGTAGACCAGGATAGGAGGATCAACTGGTGGGTTCTTGTAAACGTAGGGCACATATTAACAAATACTCAAAATTCACTCTGCACCGTAAAATCACTTTGCAATTCTTATACGTACTAAATGTAATCATAAGTGATTTCGTAATAGAATTACCACATGATAGATACAAATAAAAGAAATAAAAGATAAACATTTCAGTTTCATTAAAACGGATCAAACAGCAAACGGAATCTCTTCCATTAGTGTATTATAATATAATGTTCCTCGTGTCACTGGATGCTATTCTGCATACAGAGACTTGTATTTGATTCCATTAAACTGTGTCTTGTTTCGTATATCTGATTGCACAAACTGTGTACAATGCATAGATTGGAGCCAGAATCGTCCTGTTTGAACAATAATTGAACCATCTGTTATTTAGGAATATCCCACGCTTGCGCATTTGTAAGCCTATAATTCTAATTGGAACAGAAGCTACTAAAATGCAATATGCATTTGTTTGTATTTGTCCAAAACAACTACAAACGGTTTCACACAGAGAACAAAATCAAAAACAAATATACTCTTGATCTGAAATTCAGTGGCAATTAATTTGCATTACATTATGTCCAAAGCGTCATTCCAGACTAACTTTCTGTAGGCCATTTTCTTCTGTCTATCAGGAAACGTTACTAGTATCATCATTAGTATATTTTAAGATGGCTGTCTTCGCAGTCACCACCGTAAAACTTCAAAACCTAATCAGTATATTTGATACCCTAGTAATTTTGAAGCAACTGACATACTTGGTATAAATACATCCCACTATACCACCTCTCACCGGTATTTTTTTTAAAATTTCTACTACCTAAAATACCAAACGTCTGTGCACATTTATGATGTCAGAGTGGGAATTAACGTACTGCTCTGGATGGCGTGAGGTAAAAACCAGTAACTTTTAAACGCGTATACGCCTTACACATAGCAATTTACGTACGATAAACTTAAAAAAAGTACTTAGTTCTTTAAATGTGTATTTTTGTATAAATGACATTCTTACGGGGAACATTAATCGGAATTATATAATTTAATATTTTAGAATGTAAAATTAATAGTTTAAATTGTTAATTTTCTAGGCTTTATCTATTTGCTTTCTTTCTTACAATTTTGTTCGCTGAAGATTTAGGTGTCCGCCACATTTCTTTACTTTAACGACTTACGATGCTTCTAAAAATCTCCAAATTCTCTTGGTTTCGAGTTCTTCCTGTGTCTGATTATGTAATTGGAGTGCTTCAAGCCATCTGCATGTTGCAGGCAATAGAAGCCAAGTGTCGAGTGGATTCTGAACACATAAACAATTGCCTGCCGCAACATTACAGAAGCATCTTATTTGGGGCCGTACTTCGTACTCGAAGTATATGAACTCGCGTTGAAACGAGACACAATATCTGGTTTTGCAAACATACGAGTGAAGCGAAATTAACACAACCTACTTTAAATTTCAGAAAGTGCCAATGTCTTCAAAAGTACATGAACTTTGCATTATAAAAGTTTAGCTGACGAATGTAGGCACGGTAATAGCCTACATGTGAAGTGGATTTAAAGTCGTTCAAAGTATATGTGGAATAGCGACTTTCTGACAAAACTGTGATCAGCTACATGAAGTACAGTCCTTGAGAAGCTAGCAGTCGCTCAGATAGTCGAGAATTCCCCGTCTTTCACAGAACTCGACAGACGAGTAGCGTCTTTGTGTCTCATTTTTTTGGAATTTCTTGTTAACTTCTCCTCATTCTTCTTTACAGTTACTTTGTGTATCATAACTTATTTCCCTTTTATTATGTTTCTTCTTCACCTTATTACTCGTATTTATCTTCGTATGTGATAAGTATCGTCATTATTGTCAATCTAACTTTGTTACTTTTCTCCATCTCGTTCTTCCCAATCTTCTTGTCTCCTTACCCCTCTCATTCTGCTTCTTATTCCTTCTCATGTCTCACATATTTTCTTTACCTGACCAACTTTCCACTTCTATTCGTGCCTTAAAAATATAGCCTACAAGCAACGTTTGGGGCTGTTTCCATGAGATCTGTTAACTCAAAAAGGTTTTAACCTTATTTGTGACTTTATTTAGAAACTATTTCCCTTATTCATTAACTACTCCATTACCTCTCATAAGATCGCATTAAAATTCTTAACATCACGTCGTCCTGTAATTCGTATATGGGAAATTATTAACAGAAAATTACTTATACTAATATTGGTAGAGATACTTTCCACAAAGGGAATTACAGGTATTTCAGAACGGGTAATACGTGGATAGTTTTAATCCCGCTTCTGCGGGCCAGACATGTTAAGAGGATTTGGTCCACGAGTGTCCTCTCAACAAGTTTAATTAAAAAATTCGCTCAACCTTGCCACGGCAAGTACATCACGATGTAACATGTATAGGAACATGCTCTAATTAAGTGAGTTACTGCTGTATGGAAACTTTAATCTTTACTGGATACAGAATACTGTTCATGTGCCAGCAGCGACCAAGCGTACGTAAAGTACATTTCTGTAAGAATGTTCCGGACACCAAGGTACGGAAAAGCTTTCAACATATTTCGCATGGAACACGGAGGAAAGTCGTAAGGTCAGACATGCAAAAAAAGCCCCCCCTCCATTATCATTTTATATTAGTGACATTGAGATGGTAAAGTTGCGTCATATTGTGATATAATAAATATATATTGTTTAAATCTTGTCCGTCTAATCACAATAAATATTATAAATATATATTAGTGACATTTTTAAATGCATCATACTACTATGAATAATTTACACTAATACTGAGTCATGCTATGTAACGTCGCCCTGATGACGGAGGCAGTATGACCTCTGAAACGTTGGTTATCATCGACCAGACTACACAGCGCAAGAACCCAGAAGACAGAAATCTTCATATTCACCGCTGTGAAAACTTCAAATCTTACAGAGTTGTACAAATTCCAGACCTCAGCACTCGACTGATCTGAGTGGGTCAGCTTTGCTCTTCTACCGAATTTATTCCTACTGTAAGCAGAGATTGGGAGCCACTGATGATGCTGGATGCGCTCCAGAAACGGTCTACACGAAGTGTTGAAAGAGGAAGCACATACAGCGTGTCCACAAAAAAAACAAAAAAAACAAAAAAAACATACATACTGAATACGCACTGTTAAGTAAAGGCGGGGATCGAACTAAATCGGGTTAAATCTGAAGAGCAACTTTTAATATCGACTCTCCAACACGGAATGGCGTTAAATCATTTCATTAGCCGGCGATGAAACACGCGGACAGTTGGTCAGAAACGACCTCTTCATTATCGGTGCATTTGTTATTTATGTAAAGTTCATCCAATATACGAGAATAAACAAACATAATGAACGTATGTCATCATTATTGTTACGTAATATAATTTATTGAAGTTTTCTGGCTCCATGGGAGAAGGAAACATCCGACCCACCTCCCCCTTTATCACATCCTCTTCCTCTCGTTTATGCCCGACAGGTTTCCACCGTTCCAGCTATCCTGAGCACTCAGTCCCACCTCACCAGAAAGTGATAGGCTCTTTAACGCCATTTTGTGTCTCACTTCCCACTAGCTATCGCGTGACGATCATGTGGAGCAGTTTCTACCGACATCTGGACCTGTAATAAATAACAGCACGGCTCCACTGGGTAGGTCACTTTGCCTTGGAAATTGAGACCGTAAGGACGTTCAAAACGTTGAGGATACAGGCTTCATACACCATCAAAAACAGAGTCCACATGAGCAACGTTCAAGCCTTTATCTACTACCTTTTTTATTTGTTCTAATATTTTAAATGCAACAAACCTAAATACTAAAAGCTGTGTTGCGCAATCATTTTGATAGAAATTTAACATGTCAGTAAATACATTATAGTTATCAGTAGAAAGGACAGTGAGAAATATAGGCATATGAGAACATCACATTAGATTAGAACTGTGTGGTGTGAAATTAATGCATTATTCATACAACAAAATAGCTCTAGAACATACAAATTACCTGTTAAATAATATAAAGCAAAACCATTTATGAGCGGTCGGTTGGTGTCGTGGCGTTATCCCGCCAAAGCAAATAAAGCCACGGAATATTCATAGCCATTTCGCACTTGAGTGGGTGTGTGAGGCCACCTGGTACTTTATGTGTCACATAATCCGGGATCCGTTCCAGCATTACCGTGGTTTTATTTCCACAAATCTACGGATACATCCGTGGTGTTCGCAACTGCAATACGAAGCAAGGATCGGCGTTAGGTCCTTGTGCAAAAGTAGGATCGTGTCATGCTTGTGCGATATCGCAGTCTAGAGACGAACTAAATATATTGGGAATTGACATAGCATGCATTGGTGCTGTGTTAACCCGCTCAATATTATTCCTTTATTTTATTTTATTCTTATATTCCATCTTTTTATCTTACTTCACCTTTTGTTTCCTTTCTTCTCTCGTATTTACCTCTTATTTTTCCCCCTTTCCATGTTAGACTTCTTCTCGTCTTCTTTCCTTTCTAGTCATTTCATCATTTCTTCCTTCTCTTTTCGCGTCTACTTCATTCCATCTTTTCCGACCTCTCATTACATCCGTCCATACTTTTTAGACGTATTCCTTCATTTAATTTTTTTTTCAATTTCATTCTTCATATTTTTTCCTCGATTCCTTTATCACTTCCTCATTTCTCAATTTTCGCTTTAATATATAAAAAGGCGTACATACCCTTCTCTATTTGCACGTGTGTATACTGACAAAGATATGGCAACTTTCACTTCCCAGCACCCACATGGAACTGCTAGAAAAGGGAAGCAGATTTTACTGTTATATGGAGCAATATTTGACTCGCATCGGGAAACCTGTACAGTTGGCCGGTGTCATACAGTCCCAAGTAGGAGCCGGTCGGACAGCAGTTTCTTTCGACTTTATTTCTGAAAGAAGTGTATTTATATATATAAACCTTTGTGAGAGTATGTCTTTCACAATCTATCTCTGTGCCTTCCTTATCTTATTCCGTCTCTTTCCGTCTTTCTTCCTACTTTAATCTTCCATTCTTATCATCCTTTAGCAAAACGGATACCCTACACTTTCGCTCTGCAAAACAAATTGTGAACTCTACAATGTCAGGTCTCAAAGCTAATTCGATTGCTGAAGGAACGGAAACAGACAATCCCCTTGCAGCGTAGCAAACAGTAACACGAAATGCGTGCGTGTCAAAGCTTTATTAACAGCACTGACGGTAAGTATTTAGAGCAGATATCTTCACGCGGATGAAGCAATAATATTATTATTCAAAATGCGGCTTAATGGATACATCCGATTATATTACAACAGCTACAGAACTTAATTATTCGTTTATTTTTATAATGTGTTAAAATTAGTAAGCTATTTTCCATTTCATACTGTTCAGCTAAGAAATGGTCGTTAGTAGACAGAGGAACCAAAAAGTTACTGTACAATGTCGCGAGCCATAAGAATACGAGGTGCGATCGAAAGGTTTCCAGACTGCGCGTATAAAAATCCGTACACTTATCTCAGGTATTAAATTCATCCATCACCCTCGAAGTAGTTCCCCTGGGAGTGAACACGACGATCCCAGCCCCGCTGCCAAGCCTGGAAGTATCCCTGGAAATCTTTCTTTGTCAGCCTGTCAAGCATCATCTGCGATTCTGCCTGAATCTCTTCTATCGTCTCAAATCTCCTTCCCTTTAGCTGAATTTTCATCTTTGGGAAGAGGAAGAAGTCACACGGAGCTTAGAAAGGAAGTTGGGGTCGGTTCTTGCAAGATCTTTGAGCTCCTGACAAACGAGAAGTCAAGTCGATTCTGCTTCTGGTCCTCAGACAGGAGCCTTGGCACAAACTTGGCTGCGATGCGTCGCATGTGGAGTTCTTCCTTTAGAATCAGCTGACAGGCCCCATAGCCTATCCCAACAATGTCGCACAAGTCGTACAAGTGATGGTACGACGTCGATCTTCGTAACAGTTTCGGGCGTTGTGCTCGAAGATGGTAGTCCAGAACGCTCGTCATCATCGACAGAGGTTCGGCCATTTTTAAAACGTGAATGCCACACAAAAGTTTGTGCACGACCCATTGCGGACTCCCCAAATGCTTGCTTTAGCATTTCATAGGTTTCCGTAGCCGTTTTGGCGAGTCTTTGGCAAAAGTTGATGCACACGCCATTCCGAAATCGCAGGAGGGTCGGTGTAATGCACTACCAAAACGCCCGTAACTAAGAATAACATTCATTTCAGTACAAATTTTTCCCTGCTCTGTCTCATTTATTTAAATTTCCGGTTTCATGATGTTGCACATTAATTACCCGGCAGGTTTTGTGTGCATTGTTTGAATTACACGTCTAGAATAAATATATGCTTGTAGAAGGACAATACCTCAATAAAATTTCTCAATATACAGTGAGTAACACGATTTATTGACATGTTATAAAATACGGAACAAATTTGAACCGGCAGGAATAAAATAGGTAGGGTTTATTGATTCTCGACATACATCCAAGAGAAACGTTTATGAAAAAAACATGTTAGTTTATCTGTTTAACCGTGGAATTTAAACGTAAGATCATGTCATGACTGTCTCCTTCGGAACCCGTACCTATTCATGAACATATTTCCATTCCATTAAGTGTCTTATAACTGTGAAGTTCAAATAACGTCATTAAATACTTTAGAAGAAATAAAAAACGCCTGTTAGGACAGTAAAATATCTTTATGGTCCTAAGAACAACATATGCCATTCTTTTACTCACATGACAGCATGCAGTTGGTAGGAACATCACTTATGTTACAATACAGGACGGACTCTCCCATGGGGAATCTGCCATTATGTCTGCCTTTAATTTGGGCACGAGGGAGACTAGTAAGGCCTTCCCTCCAAGCACGAATATCAAAGTAGTTACGAGGAATACTTGCTGCAAGGCGGTATATGTGACATACAGCGCCGGGGAAAATGTTAGCTGAAAGAATGTATTTTCCATCGTGTCTACACTGCAGTTGCAACTTTGGCTGTGATTATGGTTATATTCATGTTGATTACGTGATCGACCTGGTGTTTAAAGTACTTTGTATTATAACATTAAAGCATCAGAAATTCTTCGAAATAGTGTCATAAAGCATTCTCGCTTTTCCCGTGATTTCCGACTGGGTCCGGGAAGCTAATTCATAAAATTTAATGAAAACGACTTACAATTTAGAAGTTTTCAAATGCCGTCTTCTATCTACGAAGTTAAATGTGGAAATGGTTGGAATAACGACTGAATGAAATGATGACAATGTTTGGACATAAGAAGGGGGAGTAATAAATGAATAGTGGAATTCACATAACGCGGAGCAATTTCAATATTTAGATGATCAAATCGAGGGGGGTTAGATAGACAGAACACTTAGCACGCACGGAGGCAGATTGAAAGCGCTTAAAAAAATAATTTAGTAGTCGGAAAGGTCAGGGGGAAGTAGCCTCATAGAAGAATTAGACGGGAAAGAAATTAAAAATTAAATAAACGGCATACAATATTGTGAAATAAATTTAACTGGCTCAGGAGACGGTTCCGTAGTGGGCTTTTGATAACACGATAATTATATTTCGGGATTCATAAAACGTAATTTCATGAGTAGATGGTAACCATTTACAAGACTGCAAGGCGTCAGAACCCAGAAGATCAAACTCTACGTCTTCACAGCCGGTCCCACACAAGCATTTTGTATCTGTATTAGTCTGTCGAATTTCTTTCTGCCCTTCATCATGTGGATTTATAATTTTAAGCTATCTTCAATAATTTGTCTTCTCTTATTCAGTACATACGCCATTTACATCGTTTGCTACATGCACATTATTTTACGTACTTCGACGCAAATGGTGACGCACTATTTTAAAATAATCCACGACTGTTCCTCCCACATTCTTCTCTATTTCACATTCACCATCATTCAGCCATTAAATGCTTAATGACTTCAGTGACAGACTATCAGTAAGTTAACCAGTACAAAATCTTAAACAGGTTTGGGTACTTTGTAACCCAACTAAATAATAAGTTAACGATTGGGTTAAAAGTAAAGTAAAGTTTGTCCCACTATACGCCATGTAGGCGTTTGGGGTGAGTGGAGGTACAGCTCCTCTCTTCCTTGACCTCGGCATTAGATGGGGGTGAGTGGTCAGCATCACGCCCCGGCCGGCTTTACCCCCGGGAAAGGACCCCGGTACCCATTGTAGAGGAGGCTGGGTGGGCCCCAGAGCCGGTCTGGACGCAGAGGCTAGAGGAAAAATCCTCTGCCCCCGTCGGGGATCGAACCCCGGCCGTCCAGCCCGTAGCTAGTCACTATACTGAGCTATCCCGGCTCATAACGATTGGGTTAATAAATATAAAAAAAGAAACATGAGACGAAAATCTTACACAAGCTAAAGTGAGACTTTATTAATCACAGTTATATGTTCCAGCAGAGATTCGAGAGGCAGTGTTGTTATTCCCAATGCTAGGAATTTCTAGTTAGTAAGAGCATTTGTATGAAACGTAATTATTCCAACGCGCCGGTTCTCACTTCGCCCCATTGTCATGATGAAAAAGTGAAACTGACACTCAGCATGGACAGCGTCTATTCCCAGATCTGGGCCTGAATATAACGGTACTTCTCCTGGGACCAGAATGCGTTCTTAGTTAACACAATGGTGTACGAATCTCATCTTGTCATTTGGAATTAATTTGCATCACAATGAGTTGAAACTGCAAAGTGAAGAGTATGCCATCTATTGTTATTATCGCATGTGGCTTGATCATTAGAATTTGGCTACAGCGAACTGAGATCTGGTCAATATAAATTTACATTCCAATAAAATGTCAAAAAAAGAGATGACGTTTTAATTTGATATTAATGTCAGTTACGTTGGTGACATTTGACATTCTGTAGACTTACAATTTTAGGTGATCCATAAATCTGCACCCTTATTACTCTCGTTTACAAGAGGAAATATTATTCACACGTGGTTATTTTATCATTCCATCTATGCTTAGGTCTCCCGATTGCTATCATTCCTTTAACGTAATGCGAGTACAATTGTTTATGCCTTTATCTCTCTTCAATGGTCTATATGGCGTCTTCGTGGTATTTAGTTTTGTGTATTAGACACAGCATAAAATTTGGTTTAAGTACACACCTTGAAGTTCTTTATTATCTAATCTCCTGCTTATATTAATTACTCGTTTCTAGGCCCTAATATGTTTCTTGCAGATCGTTTTAAAATATATATTTAAAACATTTGTGTGGAAAATTTAATGACAAGTTTATCTATCAGAAACTCCTCTTAAGAATGACTTGACCCATAGATTTATTAATGCTAATTCATTTTAATAATTCACTATAAATCATTTGCCTCACTCTCTAATCTGTCGAAACAACCATGCAGCATTCAAGCGTTTGTGTTTCATATGAAATCCACGAGTTTCCTGGTCTTGAGCACATACGGCAGACAAAGATAATTTATAGCCACTCGTAAATAAAACACATAAATATCGGGTGGAGGGAAAACTAATTTATATACAATGTAACCAATAGTTTAAGTGTCGTGCAAGAAGTATTTTATGAGACACACACTAACCGTTTAACGCTGTGAACCGGTTTCCTGTTATATTACAAGAAAGAAAACGTATACTCCAAATGAGCCCAATTGATAAAGAATTAGAGTAAGATATTTTTAAGCATATAATATAAATTACACATACAACTATATGATTCCTCTTTTTACGTTTACTTAATTTCTTCTATTAAATGTACTTAAACCAAATACATTTTACTATATAGTACATTTCATTTTAATTTAAGGTGTTCAACAGACAAATGTTTTTAGAACGGCTATACAAACCATACGACTGGACTCCGTGTATACAGATATGTAAATTGAGGTGAAAATTAATTATCGAACCCACTTTTACGTACTTGGATTTCAATGTTACTTATAACGAAGAGAGACAATCCACAAAGCACGTCGTTACGTGAAATTCTAAACTGCTAGTCTGAATCATATTCATATAATGAATGTTGGTTTTTATATTTGGGTTTGGTTCGTTCAACATTGATGACGGACGCGGAATATAACGCTTTAAAACTTTTAATCAATGAATCAACCTAAAACCTTCGTTACTGAACAAGACTTTAGAGACGTTCAGTGAGAAGGTACAGTACGTTGTTACAATGCGACTGTGACATTTTTAAAAATTCTCTCAAATTCACTACAAATGACTGTCGCTTCAGGTCTCAATGGCAAATGTTTATCTTGTCTTAGAATGTTACGAGCTCTTAAAAGTTATTTGACTTGCACAGAAGTGCAGTGAGATTTTTGGTTTGCACGTAAAGACATACTGATGTTGATAAGGGAGGTGCGCAAAGTTCTCCAGAACCTTCAGACCGTTACAATTTAATGTAATCCTAACACACTTTAATTCAACTCACGTGAAATTGTAAGCCAGAGTGTTTTGTCACTAAACTGTTTATACTCTGTCTAAATAGCGGCGTTCGTCTTTAACAACAGTGAGTCAACATTTTCGTCTTAACTCCCTGTAACAAAAAGTGTGCCGACGAGAATGTCTCCGGTGTCGGTCTGAATGTCGAATGTGATACCGGCAAGCCATTTTCTTCAGTTATTTTTAGTCGAATATCATGACAGTCTGCACAATCTTATACGTCCTCTCAACTTATTCAGCTACAACTCATCTGCTTCATTTAACCATCCTAATAATATTAGGTGAAGTGCACATATTATATATATATATATATATATATATTGTACTTTTCAGCCTACTCCTTGCTTCCTCTCTTTTGGGTGCGAATAGCATCCTCAGTACATCGTTCTCAAACACTCTCAGTCTATGGGCATTGTGGTCTCCTGGGTTACAGCGTTGTGTAGTCCTGTGGGTGTTTAAGATCTTCCACATATTCACAGCCGTGGAAACCTTTTACCTCTTACCCAATCCACGTTGTTCCCATAATAGAGACCAAATTTTACACCCGTATGAACAAATATAGAATTATATTAATTCCCAGGTTTTAACACAGAAGACGGAAAGATAAACATTCCGAACTGGATGGTAACAAATTTTCTCCGAATATAATTCTCTCTTATTAATAAAAGTAACTTTAACTTGCTATGAGCCGGGATAGCTCAGTCAGTATAGTGACTAGCTACGGGCTGCGGGTTCGATCACCGATGGGGGCAGAGGATTTTTCCTCTAGCCTCTGCGTTCAGACCGGCTCTGGGGCCCACCCAGCCTCCTCTACAATGGGTACCGGGGTCCTTTCCTGGGGGTAAAGCCGGCCGGGGCGTAATGCTGACCACTCACCCCCATCTAGTGCCGAGGTCAAGGAAGAGAGGAGCTATACCTCCACTCACCCCAAACGCCTACATGGCGTATAGTGGGACAAACTTTACTTTAACTTGTTACGTCTGTCAGATATATTTTAATATCGCCACATTCTTGAAGGGCTGACTAGCGATAATCAAGCAATGATTTTGCCCTGCATTCCGCTTACTTTTCTTTGGGTTTATTTCTATACAAACTCATTTAATAGATTTTAATACTATAAATAAAATCAATACCAACAGAAACACATTAACAGCTATGTATGATTTGAGATTTTCACAGCGGTAAGTACGAAGATTTCTGTCTTCTGGGTTGTTGCGCTGTGCAGTATAGTAGTACGGTAGATGTAGACAGAAATCGTCATTAACAGCTATCATATTTATCTTTTTATATCCCAAGCAATAATTTTAGACCATTCTTTATGGGATTTTTCAATTTCCACCACTCCCCTTCCTGAAGCAACGTTTGAAGTCTCCCAGTTCCAAGCTTTCCATTTAATTTCCACTGATTTTATAAAATATGTTCCATAATATTATTTTATTCTATATCATTCCTATAATTTCTTGATCATTCTGTCCCACAAAATTAGGCACTCTGAAAAGTAACAGCAAAACACATTATTTATCTTCCCGCTTACGTTTTCCATACGAAAAAATCTTATTTACTTATTATTTATAAAGCCATTAATAGAGCAGATGATATACGGCCAACTTGTATAATATTTAATAAATAATTAACTGGAAAGAATGTGGAAGGCAGTCTATTTCCTGTGGCCTAATTTGTGGTACTATCCCAGCCAGCATTTGCCTGGGGGACGTCAGATTAAATGAAAATGTGAATAAAGCCACGACGCTGTTGCAATGTAAATACGCCAGTGATTAAGGAAGTCACATTAACTGAAGAGAGATGCAGGTACTTTGATGAGAGAGATATCGTAATTGAAATCAAATTACACTCAAATTTCAATTTTGAGATAGTCTTAACAGAATGTGTGAAGATGATTCTGTTTTACTATTCCCCTTTTCGTCTTATTTCCGTTATTCTTTCGCTATCTCAATTTCGATAAATTTATTTCCTATATATGTTTACTCCAACCACTTTCTCATTCTGTCATCATCTTGTAAACAATGATTTTTGGGCAGACTCTCAATAGAATAAGGAAAACAACGATGTTTCTCCTTTTGCCTATCATATGAACAGGATTGTCAGACGTCAAGTCAGAGAGACTCATGAATAAGGACTTCACTGTGTCTTCATACTTTACTATACTTCTGCATTTAATAAAGAAGGATATACAATTTCTTTAATACCTCTTAATCTCCCAAAAGGTCTTTCTTTTCAGGTTTTTCACCCAAAATGTTTAATGTATTTCTTATCTTTCTGATGCGTGCTACGTGTCACAACCCTATAATCACCTTGACTTTATCACGTTAACAATATTTACCTATATGTTTGTAGTTTATGAACAATAAATAATGGAATTTCTGCGTGCAAGCTTATGTTTCGTTTTAAACATTACGTTTTACATACAACTCTTCTGAGAACAGCTAATACAGAACGTTTCAGTATAACATTCTTCTCGTTGTCAGTCTGGAAGACAAAATATATCACAATATTTAACAGTCTGACTAAAGAATTTGTTAATTTAACGACTAAGTAGGAAATATGACCTTCCCTGTGAATATTATTTTCTCTCCCTATACATTTCAATATTATCCTATCTTATAGGCTCTGGAGGCACAAATAACCACTACTATTAAATACGTTTCCATTAACAAGTACGAAGAAACAATTAGGCGAGATATGAATAATATAAATAGAAGAAGCTTTGTAAATTTTATTTTTGACTTGGTATCATGAAGAAGGGATTTGTGTGCGAAGCCACATCCAAGATGGCAGTTCTAATACCGTTAAAAAGAGGAAAGCAATCCGATGGATGAAGCCATAGCGAGGCGATTCAAAGGCAGCTGTGCCTCACAGAAGCAACGAACAGTGACACAAATTGGATGTGACAGAAACCACGATGGCTGAAATAATAGAGATGAAACTTCTATCTCTGCTTCACTGTTGCCAGTCCACTTTTACACAACCTCAGTTTTACTCATTCAGATAGAGTCAACAATAAGAGACGGAGTTCGAACTAAACTGCTTTATTGGTTATAAAATTATCATCACAACTACACACTTTCTCCAAAAATGATTAAACAATGATGAAGTATGAAGTGAAGCTTTCGCGGAGACTGAAGTTGATAAAGACTCTCGGGCTACAAACCGCGTCAGGTAGTTGAATAGTCAATGGCAGATCTATCTGTTCCAGTGCGTCTGTGTATTCAATGAATGAGGATTAAGTTTTTATGTTCCTCTGTATACCAACAACCACAAAGAATTTTTACAGAAATTCGTGTACTAGTTAATAAAGTACACTTATTTAGCGTTGTCAGATTTATGCAATTTTGTTAGGATCTTCTAAAGGCTGAAGTCTAGCTGATACCAGAAAGCATTACTGGACATGATTCTGAAACATTTCCGTCCACCCGCCCTGTTCATTACGTCTTTGTCGAAGACGCATTCTTACTGTCATCCTAGCAGTTCCGTCACCTTGTCCTAAATTGTTACTACAGTTCTCTAGGCCTATACACATATCCAAATAGAGGCATTTACATCCTATATTTATATTACAATTTTGAAAGAATACTATAATCTCAAAGTTCCTTCCAGATTAACTTGTACTGTGAAATTATACCATATTTTGGATCGACAGTATAAATTATGCAGTGCCAATGGAAACTTTTGAAAACACGTAATAACAACTACTCGCTGAAGAGCATTTATGACAGTAAAAGTAAAGTTTGTCCCACTATACGCCATGTAGGCGTTTGGGGTGAGAGGAGGTATAGCTCCTCTCTTCCTTGACCTCGGCACTAGATGGGGGTGAGTGGTCAGCATCACGCCCCGGCCGGCTTTACCCCCGGGAAAGGACCCCGGTACCCATTGTAGAGGAGGCTGGGTGGGCCCCAGAGCCGGTCTGGACGAAGAGGCTAGAGGAAAAATCCTCTGCCCCCGTCGGGGATCGAACCCCGGTCGTCCAGCCCGTAGCTAGTCACTATACTGACTGAGCTATCCCGGCTCATATTTATGACAGTCGGATCTATTTATATCTGTTGATAAACTTACGTCACACGCGCTGCTATACTGGTTTTTCAAAAGCCAAATTCTCAGTTGAAGTCGGATGGAGATACGACAGTTATAATTAGTTTAACTCGATATCTGTGACGGGTAACGAATAATAAAATCCAGTGTCGTTGTAAACAGAACCAACTGAAAATAAAGGATAAAGAGAATGATATATGATCAGAGACGCGAATATCAAAATGCAATAACACCAACACAACACAATTTCTGCATTCTTTAATAAATGCTCTTTGGCCCTAGGGTCATTTTCAGAGTCGCACACAAGGTTATAATTAAGCACGCCAGTCTCTGATTATATAAACATACACTAATTATTTACAATTTTAAACTGTTTAATTTTGAACGAAGAGACACTGGTTTCATTTCTCTTTTTCTAATGTTATTACCTTCAAACAGGTAGAATTATTAGTTTTCGGGAAAGCAACGTTTACGAAACTCAGTCCTAAACAATTAGCACAATTAAAAACAGGTATAATGAATGGAGTAACGTAGGCTGCAGGAAATGTCATTTCCAATGTCAGAACACAAGCCTTGTAAGCCTGGGGTCCCGGGTTCAATTCCCGGTGTTGCTCAAATTTATAACTTGTGTTGGGCAAGGCCGTGGTCTAGGCATCACGGAGTTTTCCTCCGGGGGCTTCCCCGGTTTCTCCGTGGCATCCCAACAATTACTCCACTCACACACAGAAGAAGGCAATGGCAAACCACTTTTGATCATCTCTGCCAAGAATGTATATATGTATGAGCAGGTCCCTGACAACCTGAAGAGGTTGGAAGGATCCTGTTCATAATATATGGACCTGTCGTCAGACAGAACACTACAAATAAATAAAGAACATAAACATTACCGAGGCTCCAACACTCCATTGTTACAAAATAATTCACCTTATGAACACCAACCATATTAAGGACGTAAAAATATATTATTGCCTTTGAAAGTAATGCAGAGATCAGTTTTAACACAGTAATTACATTTTAAGACTTGGTATATCTAAATGCAACACGGCGGAACGTTGCAAATGTAATTAATAGGCTGTCACGGATAACAGACGTGGAGTAATCCTCCAGCCTGGGGGTTGGGCGTGGGGCCAATAACTCCTAGTTTTAAAAGAGTGGCGTGTTACAAAATCTAACACGGGGTCTTGTACTTGATCACTGATGAACCTTCGTGTTCCATAAGAGACGGGGAATTTCTTAAGTAGCTGAGCAACTATAACATGGATTTAGACAGACAGGCAGATGCATAGACAATGGTCCATTGGTTAACCGCGGATGCACTTACAACTGTAATGTGCGCTAACATTGGTCTCTGTCTTAAGTTCAAAACTACTGACTCATTACGTCACGAGTCTTTCCAAAACCGATTCAACTTTTACTAACCTGACTTTTCATTAATAATAAACTCCTCCAGAGTAATTATAACAGATATAAAGTCTTTTTTTTTTGAAAGGCCATAAAGTTGTGGGAAAGTAAATGCAATTCTGTTTCACCGTATCAAGTTTTCAGTTCAAAGGCCCAAGTGTAATGGAATTAAAATCTCGGGATGAATAAACTAAGTTACGAAGGAGAATAATTCTACTTCAGGAACTTAATGATTAATACACAACAGCCCAAACTTTCACCATCTCCCTTCAAATTCTCTTTCTTCTGCCAGTTTGGTACTCTCTTATTTGCATACGTATAACCTCATCCAATGTCTAAGATACTCAGTGTATACCGTATTGATCTCATCTTATCCAATATCCAAGTACTAGCGTTCTCCCTTTTACCTTTCCTTACTTATACCTTCTCTGTGTCTCCTTGTTTCCCATTTCCTTCTGATGTCCTATCTTCCCACGCTGTTCAACGTAATACTGAAAAGATAACGCAGACAGAAAGAACTGTGTCCCTCTGGGGATATGCCGCTGGAATATCTTGGTCATTCCTCTGGAGTTTCGTGTGTGAAATTTCCAATGTGGAAGGGGATGAAACCTCTTATTCTAGGCTATCCTCTGTCCATGTAATGCTCTCATGATTGCCCCAAGGGCCTGTACTGATAAAAGTGGTTCACAACTCTGCATATGACGGTACACCACTTGTGAACAACCTCGAGAAACAGTAGTACAGTCTGAGTTAATAGATATTTAGTTTCAATATTCTCTTTAACTCTTTAGAGAACAGTAGATAACAATATTTACCATGTTCTTTGACATTCAACGGCTTATTTGTTCATATTTTTTGTTGGTATTTTTAGAAACATTCAAGTCGTATTGTAGTCCTTGACAAACGTAATGTAAACACCATAATCGCCATCCACTTCGAGAATTCGGATTACTTTACCTACTCATTTATTTTCCATCATAATTAATAACTTCACTGAAAACATGCAGTGTGTACAACATCTTACTAGAGCGTGTCGATTCCTTCCTTCTTCATTGTAGTAGGAGAGCCAGATATTTTAATCCCGTTCGTACCAAAGTCTGAATTGCTTCCAACCAGCTTTCACCCTCATAGACCTATTGTTATCTTTCAACGTTTATTTTCGTTTCTAATCAAAAATTTTCCAAGAGCTTTTCTCACAAAAATTGTGTATGCATTACGTGTATCTCCACCCTAACCACACGCAAAATCCATCGTAAGCTTCTGATTTGTTATTATAATAATAATATTGACTTTTATATGTCAAACGTTTCTTGTTGAGTAATATCCTAGATTGCTTATTTATTTGTTTCTTATGTATCAAGCATTTACCAAGGCCAACTGAGGAATATTGCAAAAGAGCTCTCGGACCGCCAGCATAGAGGACGATATTTGAACTCGGTACCTCCCAAATAAAAACAAGGTGTGTTAACCACAACGTCTTGTCCCTTCTTTCCTTTTTAATATTATTTCAGATATAAAGGAACAATCAGCATTGTTGTTGAGCTTTGTTTAACTCAGATGGCGCAGATTTCATACTCGTTCACTGGGGAGTAATCATGGTCTTCGGTCGTGGATGGAGACAGAAAGATGAATGTCTGAGAGAGGGAATCTGAAAGACGTAGTGTGAGAGATGGATTAACAAGGACTCCGATCTGGAAGAAGCATGGGATAATTCAGTAATTCAGGGACTTTTCATTTCACATAATTGTTAATAAGTCTCTTCTTCGAAATTTGCAAGTTAATTTGTGAGTAATTACTTAATTACGGAACAGTAGTTTTCATTAAATTAATTAAGTTACAACGCAGTTGATATCGCTAAATTTAACACATACACGTAGCATCAGGAGTTACATTATTTTATAAACAACGTTTTCTGGGATGTTGCGTCATGTGATCTCGTAGAAATTGGCCGACATTTCAGAGATTCTTACTGCCTCCATCATCAGGGCGACAATTTATATGACAAGTGCAATTAAATTCTCAAAAAAAAAAATGTAAAGCTGATATCATGGCACTATATTAGTCATTTTTCAGTCAGTTTTTTTTAAAAGTTTAAGCCTGTCCATAACTGTTGTGTAATTCTGACGAGATAAATCGGTTTCTGCACACACTCATCTCGACGTGACTATTTTGTGTGCGCTCATAGATCGTTGGTCAAAAACAAAAGCACTCAAATTTATCTGCGTATGAACCAATGCAGTATGGATGTAACAGCAATTCTTATAAGTGATAAGCATTTCTATACGTGCTAGACGTGAGATGCATAAACTGTAAGAATCAGCGCAGGTAGTGTACCAACGAACTCTTTAAAATTGCATGTCGACAAATCTGTACGTTTCTTTCCCTTCAAACCAATTCCATCTTTTACTTATTCTGCCTCATTTATATGCTTCTCTCGAATGTTATCTGAATTGGCGAGCTTCGGTAAAAATCCTTCTGGGAACGATTTGAACAGGCAGTAGGTTTTATCGTACTTTGACTTGTTCTTCACTTCGTATAGTAAGCTCTGACGTCACTTCCCTGTTTTCTGAGCAATTTATTTTGTTGTAGGACATTTCTTGTAATTATGTGGAACCAAAGTAAACACAAATGACGACGACAAATTAGAATTAATTTTCAAATTTCAGGCAGCGAAACATAACGATAACTTCATATTCATTTTTATGTCCTCTTTAATACAATCTTTCAAAACTTTCAGGATTTATGAAGGATTCCTAGAGAAGACGTGAGGATATTACCTCACCTTAATCTTCCTGGAGATGGATGAAACACGTAGAAAGCATTAAACAGATGATAAATTCGTACATAACTTTAGACAAAAGACGTGAATGGGTCTATTTGGGAGGCACAGGTGCAGATAAAGTGTAATTTTACAAAGTATTAAAGGAGCAGAATATGAGTTTTTGAACTGAATGTATGTGGCTCAGGGTAAGTGCAGGAGATGTGCTCTTGTGAACACTGTTAATATAATTTCGGGGTTTAGTAAAAGGCGGGAAATTTCTTGCCCACATTAAGGACTATCAGCTTCTAACTAACTTCGCTCCCTGATTATGTCCATTCACTACGAAATGCATTTTAATTGCATGTGATTAGTTTCTCAATCATAACTTCAATTTTACACATCCAAAATTACGTGTTATTATGAAGCACGAAGTCTTGTACTAGCAGTAAGCCACATACCAGAAGCCACACAACATTCTTCCCCTCCCACCGTCAGCACAAAAGCGGACTCCAGGAAAATAAGAATGGAGTTCACAAGATTTCACCAGACTTATCTGATTCAGATGTCTGCAACAGCATGTACAAGTAACTAACTGCAAGGAGCAGAGTCCTTCTAGACAGGCGGGTAGCTAGTCAAACAATTTTCCGTTTTTTTTATGAACCCCCTAGGGTTCCTTCTAGTTTTTGTATGGGTCCTACACCGACAGATGAATCCAATCCATATCCGCCAAACCCATTCTAAATGTCCATGTATAGTTAGGTAAACGTAACATTTCTATAAATAAATCGAAAACGGTGGATTTTAAAGATAAATAATTAGGAAATGTTCACTGTGAAAGGTTATAAAATTAAATATATAAGAAATTAAAATATTCGGGATGGCGTTCAGTTATCGGCCTTTAGACAGACTATTCTGACTGATGTATTGTGTTGTTTTACTCAGTCGATCCAGGCAAATGCCGAAGGAACTGAACTTAATCCACAATCGCTTACTTCCAAATTCTTTACAATTCATTAATCATCCTATCATTCGACGCTACATTGGAATAGTCAGAGCAACTGACAGCGTCGTTAAGAAGACATAAGTAAATAAACAACTTTTACCAGACTACATGGCGCAATAACCCAGTAGACAGCCATGATCAAGACATGTTCGTTACGTTATGTTCAGTCTTGCAATGCGTAAAACAGTCTTACTTTATTTCAAAATTCCTTGAACGAACTTTAATGTACAAGCATCACAAAATACGACGAATTTTAAGGTAATATATTCTGGTAAAGATGACCCACCCTCCTGAAACTCTACTCCCAATTTCGTTCAGCGAGATGGCCTTTTTGTGATCGGACGTCAAAGAGGACTTACACAAGCTGGAGAAACGACGAACTAAAATCCAGGCAATTCCAGAGAGTAGGGTTTCCATAACAAAAACCATCGACAGAGTTACTAGAAACTGTTATGTTCTGGCGTATAAAAGATGTCAAGAAGATTATCGCCATTCCTTAGTAAATGGATACGGTTGGTTGATTTAGAAAAACAAATACGCAGTATCAACATAGATGTCGTTCGTGTCGCGTTAAAGACAAAGTTGAAGGCAGGTAATACTAAAAAAGTTAGGTTCGCCACTGACAGAATTCTCAGATGTGATAACTTGTAAAACAACACATCTTGATACTGTAAGCAATATAAACACTGAAAATTCTTTCTATACTCGTCCTACTAATAATATAGTTACACATTATTATTAATTATTTAAATGCACTTTTCAAACGCCAAACGTTCTTGCTAATCCTGAATTTCTGCTACTCTAGTAAGATACCCATGCCCTCCGAACCATATAAATTCAAGATTTGAAGCTGTCATGGCGGGCGAATGCAATGAAATCCATTTGATCAGTCAGCAGTGACAATCAGCACTGACACGGCTGTTTGTTCGAGAATACTCCACTGTATCAACTCCACACTGCGGTGGCCTGATTATGCAAACACGAAGTCTCTTCAGTATATAACTGTCTCCTGAGATTACAGTGCTTCTTCAGAAGTTAAGAACCTGTCGGCTGGTCAAAAGATTTCCCGCAGTTTATGGAATCCGAAGGTTCTGAATATCCTTCAACTGATCCAGATTAATCGGTTCCATAACCACATGATAATTATTTTAAATTAAATATTATCCCC
Organism: Zootermopsis nevadensis; assembly: GCF_000696155.1. The sequence continues at coordinate 114,836 of NW_019061009.1, forward strand.
CATTACTTCTACGCGTCCAAAGCGGTTTATTACCTTAGGGCTTTCCTATTCAATACTGAATTTATGCTTCAGATGTTACAGAGAAAATACAGTGTCAAGAAGTCTGTGATCCGTTTGTAAAATTTGCTTAACAAAAGAAATACAGTTTTCCACAGAAACGTTGGCTTGAATACTGTAGATATTAACACAATTACATTATTAAAGTTTTAATGTAATGACGTATTAAGTCGGCAATGCGGTGTTTCCAAAACCCGCACAGATTCATACGGTATATTACATAACAGTTCGCAATTTGTTATTTCACATGAATCCCGCGGTAGGATCGCGTCCAAGATACTATCGTGCTTTTAGATAAAAGAAAGGATGGATGGAAAAATTAAGTATTGAGCGGGGTAATACTGGAAGCAATCCTGCAGTATAATACTTGGAACAATGTCAAGTGCTTTACGGACTTTGAGGAAAACCAAACAGGAAACAGGATTCAATGATTGAGTGTTATGTGTAGAAAAACTCATATTACTACATGTATGTAAATGATAAAATGGCATCTTTCAGTAAAGACGAATTTGTGATTATATTTCCTTGGCTTATTTTTCATTTTGGATAACTAGACTATTCCAAAAAAATGTTTAGGTAATATTTTATATGAATTATATAATAACAGAACATTAATTAGTTGCATTAATAAGTAATTTATCTTTTTAATAGGAAAGAGCAGCGTTTTATTTGAGGTAGAAAATATTTAAGTATTATTTAAATGAAGTTCATGCTTCAAAGAGGTAATGGGATGTGGTCCAATTTGAACATCCTGTATCAGGGATCTTAGATTTAATTAAGCTGGAAGGTGTCATTAATATCACTTTATATTAACCTCAGCGTACACGACAGGGTGAAGAAGGGAGAGGCGACGTGTGAGTGGATAAATTGACCTACACTAAAGTTTATATTGCTTCAACTCAAACCCCTTACTTCTTCCACCTTCATGAGGCAGGCCTTGGAAACGTTCCCTACGCCACGGAGAGAGAGTCCTTATGATTTTAATATAACGCATCAATTCTTTGTGCCAAAGAACCTTGTAGCAGTTATGAAACACTTCTCTTCTTTGTGAGTCGAAGATTAATTTTAACTATCTCAGGAGCTAATTTATAGCGAATGAGGTTTTTTGTCGGAAAAGGATTTCATCTTCCATCGACTCACGTTGTGGTTGTCGTGAGGGTTACCAGAAAATGTGATATATTTCTGAAGTTCTTGGGTGAGCCATTAGCCACAGATATATAATGGAACATTTAAAATTAACCTCCGGGCTTTGAACACTACCTGATACAGAATTTAAAATTGTTTAAGCAGTTTTCTGCAACGAGGAAATGCATTTATGCTCAGGTAAGCAGGGGTGCCACCTCAACAGGCAGGACCGTCATCGTTGGGCAAAGCAATAACGCGAATAATGCAGTTCTTTTATATTAAACAGAGTCTCAATTTCTCATTCTGTGGAACAGAAAACAAAAATAGCATTGATTTTGAGGGCAAACAAGCAGGATACAGAGCCAAGGGAAATCGTTCATGAGATTGGTAAGGCGCCAGGACAGACTTCAGTCTAATCCGTGGGTGACAGCTGAATATAATACACTCATAACTAGTCATATTACTTAACTCTGTTGCACGAATTTACATTATAAACATGAAACAGACCTACATTTATTAGGAATCTATTATACCTATGTTAATCCATGTCGTTAGTCAACTAAATTACGAATAATATTAATTTATTGAGAATATTGTTCGAACAGGGACTGCTCGAAATTAATTCTGTTAATGGATAAATATTTTGGGATAAAGATTATGAGGATAAAGGACATGGTTCAGAAATTCAGGACAGAATAAATTCGTGGCTATATATAATTTCGACGATGAGTTATGGGATAAAATAACTAAGAAACTAAATAAAATATTTAGATAACAATAAAAATTACATTAAATGATTGAGTAGTGTGCCATTTGAAATAGAATAATAATTATTAGCAATGGAAATGGATTATGGGGACGATAAGCAAGAATATTAAGGAAAGACAAAATCTGAAACATGTAACAAAGAAAAATGTGGGTTTACACAATTATATATTCGATGGTATAAAACAATTATCACATTACTCACACTTCCAAAAATAACAGATTACAGATAACAAACAAAGACTTATAATATGCGAGCCAGTAGCACAGACGTTGGTGTGATGTCATGGCAACCAGAATTCTTAAATAAATATTTAGTTCATAACTCAATGTAAACACAGTGTGCCACCGTTACAAAATAATGAAATGGCTGATGCTATTCACGTAAAAAGTAATGTTACATTAAGAAAATGTTCTTATGTAAAGCGGTTGTTAAAATATTCCGACCTAAATTGAATTCAAATAGCTCGACAAATTTTTTAGTGAAACTCCCCAATGTTAAAGATTATGGGGGAAAAAACGTTCTAGAATTGATGAGCGCTGCCAGACAGACGGGAAAATTGACCGAGCGACATTTATAGGCGCTCCGCAGAATTTCGAACACGCATAAAAACTGGCCACCGTAAATGTAAATTAGTGTTTCGCACACAACATACGCTTCCTTCAGCTCTACGGGATTTATTTGGAATGTTTCAGACGATGTAAATGTTTAACGAAATACTGCGAGGAATAAATTCTTATGGTATGTGGTGTCATAACTGTAACAATAAATTCGTATCAGCAACAAATGATTACGACGAACATAATATACACAATCGGTAATTTCGTATTCGTGAAATACGAGGTGCGATCGGAAAGTTTAAAGACTGTGTCAATAGAGGGCAAACCGGATGTAGTACGAGCTTCTGCCGCTAGGGGGTGCGGCCTACATTCATAGTGAATCAGTGTGCCAGCCGGCATCATCGAATTAGCATTTGTTTCTTAGTTACGGGCGTTTTGGTAGTGCATTACACCGACCCTCCTGCGATTTCGGAATGGCGTGTGCATCAAATTTGGCCAAAGACTCGCCAAAACGGCTACGGAAACCTATGAAATCCTAAAGCAAGCATTTGGGGAGTCCGCAATGGGTCGTGCACAAACTTTTGTGTGGCATTCACGTTTTAAAAATGGCCGAACCTCTGTCGATGATAACGAGCGTTCTGGACGACCATCTTCGAGCACAACGCCCGAAAATGTTACGAAGATTCGGCAGGCAATTCACGAAGATCGACGTCGTATGTGCCCCCATTTTGGAACAAACTTCCTCACTTTAGTTCCCTTCTCCTCGGTTGTTTTTCTGCCTCGTCCAGTCGTGTTAACTTTCGAGAACTTCGTGTCCCCGAAATCAGTTCCTTTCAACTACCGTCTTCTATAATGGATATAAATACGCAACCGCCACCTTCCTACGGGATCTCTACTACTACCCTGCTGCCCACCCACCCCGAAACGATAACCAGAGTTTGAACCCTTGGGACGTTTTTCTTCATACGTAGTCCTACAGTAGGCGTATAGTTACCGCACTAAAAGGAACTTTCTTTTACATTTAGCAAGGAGAAACATGCGATGAGGTCCGTTAACCTATGATCGTACAGAGTAGGTCATGGATCAGTCACTTTGTCCTGCCAAAAGTTGAAAGCTGGCATGATTAACCCCAACCCCACGGGCCGGATATAGCTTTCCGTCGCCTTTATCCGGTCCGAGCAAGGTTTTACACTTCTTAACACTACACTACTGTCAATTCTGAACCTGATTTTTTCTTCGATTGATCGTAATAATTTAATCACATCTGGAGATTATGAGCAGATGGACCAAAGAACTGATGAACAGACATGGAGAAGCAAATGGTTTATTTTGGAAAGTTTTATTTGTTAACGTACCTAAGAATTGAACTCTTCGTCAAAGCGAAGCAGTCAAATTCTAGATGGCATGGCTCTGTGTGCTTACTAATTACATGTCGCATCTAAGATGCACCGGAAGCCAGCCAGTGTGGGAGATATATATGCAGTCATACATTATTAATATAACGATCTGCTCATCCACGCCAGGGTAGTAGTGAACGGACGCGAACAGTAAACATATATCCAAACCCAACACACAGGCGTATCATGAATGACAAGCAGGTACATGATGTAAGACTCGTGTCTGAGACTTATTCGAATAGACAGAAGAGTGACAAGATTGGAAACGAAGATGGCTGCCTTCTGTGTTGTTGCGCCGTGTAGTCTGGTAGGTTGGTAACCCTTCTACCAGCCAACATGGCCCATCAACCCAACTTCATACTCGCCACTATTCACAATATTTGAGATGTTGATGCTTACTGAGTTCAAAAGAGATCGATTGCTTTATGTGTTATTTAACGATACTGTATCAACTTCAGGGCTGGAATACAGTTTTATCTATGAATATGAAAACATAATTAGGGTATTACGTTACCTAATATTGTTATAACGCTGAAATTAGGCTATTATAATGCAACGTACTTGAAACTCGAATCTAATAGGTATAAAATAAATACAGAATTCTGGTGAAAAAGCAACTTTAAATCGGTAAATTCGTATTAAAATTGATAATCTGGGTCAACGTTGCCATTATAACATTATTAAATTATTTTTCGATTACACAAACCGAACTGAGTAATTTACTCCATTCTTTAATACGTCTAATTTAGAGACATATTTAGTAGGGAAAATACACCAAACACGTTTTCCTTTTTGTCCGTCTTCTTTACTTATTACTTTTGATTTTTTTTTCGATCTATATTAAAAACTAACTCAGTTGAACAGAGTTCTTCCTGAGAAGCAAACAATCGCTCGGGTGGTAAGATACTCCCCACCTTTAATGGAATGTGAAGATCATTACCAGATAAATCCAGTCCACACCCTCACAGTCTAGTCCTTTAAGATGTTGTTTAATATCACGTTCCCAGTTGTTTCCCTCCCTTCATTCCGTAGTGTTGTAGCTTCACAATTTGGTATGAACACTTGTCTATTGAACTTGCTACGTCAATCAATTATAACCGAGGAAGTGTGGAGTGTAATTTACAGCTTTCTCATCATCATTAAGCAAGCAAATTAATCTTGAACTGTGAAAAAAAGTTATAATGATTTTCCTTGAATCCAATGAATCGAGTTCATTATAAAACTCAGTTAACTTGACCGCAGTAAAAATTATCAGAATCCCCAGTTCAACGGTTAAACTAAATTGCCTCATAATGAGATGAAATATTTCGAGGACGACACGTACGAGCCGGGACCTCACAAGTATACTTTCATTTTAAACACTTCTTGCAAGTAATTTTTTTAAAAACCCATCTCTAAATGAGTAACTCATTATATACCTAAACTAGTACCGTGAAGAGATGTGAGTTTCAACGGCTCGTAGCCAA
>NW_019061009.1:124380-141263 GCF_000696155.1 Zootermopsis nevadensis
ATATGCGACCATACAGAAAAACCGACGTAATATCTATGAACCTCAAACAGAAGTTTCAAGCATGAAATTGTCTTCAGGAAGGAAATATTTATTCCTGCAATTCGAGTTATAAGATTCGACTTAAATGTGACAGTTCAGTTTTCAGACACACAAGTGGTTTATATCGCCAGCAGATTTTGCTCTCATGTTTCGAAGCCTACTGTGCGTTTACTAAGAGAAGAAGCCTTTTTGATTATTTATTACTGTTGTTTTAAAGGTAATTAGCGACGCAACAGAAACATGCTATTAAAAACTGGCAAAAACTTACAAAGAGGTGACTATCTAAGGGCAAGAGTTTCAATTGAGTCTCACTCGAGTAGGAAACTTCCCCATTGTTCCTAACATCATTAACTAAGATACCGCAGGAAGTTGGAAGCAGAGCACGAGGGGTGAAGGGAGACAATGTAATTAATGATATTTGTTACATCTCAAGAGTACAGCAAACTGAATAACAAGTAATTCAATATAATGTAATAAGGAATAACCTGAAAAAGGTATACTGTTTGTAAAAGAAATTTACGATTTTGAATGTCTCAAAAAAAAATTACAGCTACTCTAAGACTATCGATCAATCGTTTTTAATATTTGTGGTAAAATCCCAAGAGAAGATAATAACTTTTCTCGCGTTGTACGTATATTGGTGCCATGTAACTGAATTATCTGGTTCACTAAATAATTCTGCAAGTCTCTGCTTAACCGTTACTGCATAAATCAGTTCAGTTAAATGTTACAATCTGCCTCTGCTAAAGCCAGTCTATGCTTCACCACCTTGCATATTCAAAGGCACTGAAGACGAGGAGAGAGTCTTATAGATTTTCCTTACCAATCTTTCCCAGCATCTCCAAACCCCCACTTAACAAAAAACGGCAAAGCATAGAGTGTACAGTGCACTGAACACCTTGCAGTTTCTATCTCGCAATTCAGGGTTCAACCTATGTACGTTCTGTCAAACAGAAAGTTTCATCTCAACAACTTTAACACTTCCCTGCTGACATAACACTGCATAGCCACGTACACGTATTGAAATAAAACATATCTTAATGCATATTATTTTATAAGATGGCTGTCTTTTACCAGACTACACGGTGCAACAACCCAGAAGACAGCCAATTTCACACTCACCGCCGTAAAAACCTCAAACCCCATATTATTTCAGTTTATTTAATGTGTTTTCTAAACTGAATATTTTGTACAGTGATAACTTAGAGCACAATTATAAACTGTAACATGGTAGTTGAAAAAATCAGAGTCGTAGTCAATTTTAAGGCACTATTCTAGCATTTATTTTTCTCAATATATCCTTTTGGATGCTATAGCCTATATATTAACATTATTGACTGTGGCATCATGTAAGGAATGTTACTGTATAATTATTCCTTTGTGTATATGTTGGTGCAAGAGTCATGACACACTTGCCATCCCTACAAGTTGTTTTTTAAATATTAAAGTAAAATATTTGTGTGTTATTGTAAAGGTATTTGGAAGGACATACATAAAAAATCGAATACATTAAATACAAAATCATCTGCAGAAAACTTATTCATTCGCGTTTTCAATTAAACTTTTTCATCACTCTGTTCAAGAGTGAGAATAAAAATAGAATGAATGACAGGAAGTCCGCTCTGTCACGCTGAAGATACTCACACCAGCCCATAAGAAATATCTGTTCTTTCATGTCGTAAATATTCAACACGGAACAAATGTTTCAAACAGAAATTCAGATTTTATGTCACGTTTTTTATCTCTTGCACAATGACCCGTTTGTAGAGATTTTAAAATACGAACAGATAAGACAGCTGAACAGACAGCACCTTCCTATTGTGTATTCATGTTAAGTATTTCGTGTAAATGACACAAATTTTGTCAGTTAATTAAATCAAAAACTGACAAATGTTGATATATATACACATGAACAAGACAACGGAAGAAATATGATATTCGATCTAAAAATAGTTAATTATATTTATTTTTAGACATAATATAAAGCAGGCTTTATTGCAACATTTAGTAACTTTAGCGCTTAAAACTATGTTAACATACACAGTATGATGTTGCCAGAGACATAAATGACTGAAAAAGACAGCACGTAATATACACTGTCAACAATTCCGGACATTTAAAAATGTTAATGAACTTGAATTAAACGTAAATTCAGCTCGATGTACAGAATTTTGTAATGTATGCTACAACGCAATGCACTTTTTTAACATTAAGCCATTTCAAGGAAACATATATTTCGCTTTCAGATTCGTATAAGGAATACAGCGTATACACTGCCGATACAAACTAAACTAAAATTCAATAGTCAACCTCAGCATAGGTTTCAAATACCAAATTTCGTCAGTTTTGAATTACAAAACGGACAGACGTACGTACTGACGATTTCTGGAAGGTCTGAGGTAAGAAACGAAAAAAAAACATGTCAGAATATCTGATGCGGGGTCTACAGTTAAATTTGGGTTCACCCGAATGGAAAGTAGGTGTCATCCACTCGCTGTACCACTGCGTCGGGGAACTCAATAGTCGAGCTATTTAGATTTTTGGAAGACGTGGAAGTTTAGCAAGTATTTTTAATTCTCGTTACAGATTCATATAATTGCCCACCTCGCGCTCTGGCTGCCTTTACCCTATAGGACCAGAATACGTTATATTTCGGACCGAATGGATTCCATGCACTTGTGGTCACGGGAAATAATGTTATTTGCTAGTAATTAGTTATTCAGTAAACAAATCTACACTGTTAACTTTTTCTATGTTAACTAATTACTCTTGAAATTTGAACAGACTGTGACACCTGAAAACAAACTAGGATAATTCTGAAGGCGAGCAAAGCGTGTTACCGCAAATGCCTCGCCTTTGTTTCGTTATTTCGTTAATTCTATTCAGGAAGTTTAAAGCAAAAGTAGGAGTTATACAGAACATTAGGGAGCTATTTTCGTTACTCTCCATAATTAATTCGGAGATTGACAGAGCGCTATCTATGACGTCATGCAAACTCGACGTACTTTGTCAGACAGAAGCAGTGGCAGACAGAGCTATAGATAGAAATAACAACAGAATGGCAAGTGTCAAAGTAGCATCTGAATACCAGTTTGTTCTGAACTTTTGAGTTCTCACTTTCACAGCTAAGAGGTGTCAATAAAGGAATTTTATTCCTGATTATTAAAGGTAACAATTTTAAACTATGAGCCGGGATAGCTCAGTCAGTATAGTGACTAGCTACGGGCTGGACGACCGGGGTTCGATCCCCGACGGGGGCGGAGAATTTTTCCTCTAGCCTCTGCGTCCAGACCGGCTCTGGGGCCCACCCAGCCTCCTCTACAATGGGTACCGGGGTCCTTTCCCGGGGTAAAGCCGGCCGGGGCGTAATGCTGATCACTCATCTTCATCTAGTGTCGAGGTTAAGAATGAGTAGGAGCTATACCTCCACTCCCCCCAAGCGCCTACATGGTGTATAGTGGGACAGCTTTACTTTTTACCGTGATGCTGACCACTCACCCCCATCTAGTGCCGAGGTCAAGGAAGAGAGGAGCTATACCTCCACTCACCCCAAACGCCTACATGGCGTATAGTGGGAAAAACTTTACTTTACTTAACAATTTTAAACTAACATTGTACTCTCAAATGTTTTATTTTCTAAATTAGTAGATATTCTTTCATAGCTGATTTCCCATTATAAACACATTAGTATAAAATTCCCGTCGAAATTTTCTCATAGAAGTATACTTAGTAAGGTGTATTTTTCTGTGTAACATTTCATACAATGCTAATTTCTTACCGCCAAGACTCATTAGCCGCACGACCAACTCTCATCGAGGACCTCCCCTTGTTGGCTGTCCGCGAGTGCTTATAAAATACATTCACAGCTATCCTCCACACGCGGAGGTAATTTCCTCCATCCGGGGACACCAAGCTGTAGTGACAAGAGGTTAATTTATCATGGAACCTAAAAACTATTAATTTCATATCCAACTAGTGTTTCCAACTACACGAATTTCAATTCTTGACTATTCGACGATTACCTGTAACAGTATGCTGTATTCCAAACCACGCGCGGCCCATTTTAAACACCCGGCAACACAAAAAACATTTTTATATCCATTCCCTCCAAGCCGACATCAATAACAGACAACACATTCCTACACAGTAGTCGATTTCATGTCAAGTGTCGGCTTCCATTACAAAACGCTGCGCTGGTTTTAAACTTTACTTCGCCGTCTTCATATCAGTGCTGATTTTTGCATTTACAAAAGTGGCTTTGTATAACAAAGTAAAATACTGTATTGCATGTTCACGTAAAATAATATTGCAACAGAAAATAAATCTATCACTATGATATTTTCATTAAATTTTACGTAACATTAAATCGTAATTTATAGAAAAGTCTTCTGAAACAGGAATTACCAATCATTTACGCACAGTAATTGAAATTTTAATTGGTCCTCTGGTTACGAGTTATGGTCCATATTAAAATATGGAGCTACTTCATAATTTACTATTCACTATTTCTTTGCCAGACAAATTGTTGTTACCTTGTTTTCACAATGAATGTCGAATAAAATTATCATTAGGCTGTACAAAAAACGACAGTTATAATAAGATACAACTCTGAATTTCCGATAATGCATAGTATCAATATTTGACGAGAATGGGAATCTGATTAAAAGTGGAAATATAAATTTCAACTAGGTCTACAGTTTATGTCATACGCAGTGACGTGATACTTTTGATAAATTGACATTTGCTTTTCGAATTCACTGTCATATGAAGCAGGGGTTGTGATTGGCCGATATTAATAAAAATTAACATGTTCCAACAAAGTTGAATGTGGGATCCTTGGTACGAAATTAATCGAAACCCTTTTATTAGTTTGTAATATACAATAAATGATCTATTTTACACACAAAACGTTTCATAAAATATTAACATAAAATCAAAAAGAAATGTTTTATGAGAATTAATTTCTTCCGAGATGTTGCACGGTAAAGTGTGGCAGAAGTTTACGAATGCTGCCTCTAACATCATCTCTAAGGTTTCCGTATTCCTTAATGTCGAAAATCTTTCCAGTTCCTATCGTTCAGTATCTAACCGGCTACTTCGAGGCTGAAACCTGGATCATGATTGCAGAATCTGCTATAACCACACGGGACAGATTCTCGTGATCAACGCCAAAAGCTACACTCGCTTTATCTCTCTCCGCCTACAGACGTCCAAGCTATAGTGACGTACTCTTGGGACGTTCTCCATCCCGTCTTTGAGATAAACAAGTACTACAGCGCCATATCGGGAGACACGGGTTGTGTTCTCGTCCTCTCTTAACTTCATTAACTAGCTCTCTCGGACAATACGGCGCCTACCATGGCGGCTTTTCTAGTCCTACTCTGTGACCTTGCCTCTGGAGACAGGATAACTAGAGAATTTATGAACTACGTTAAAACTACCAGGCAAAATGCACTACCCCTACTAAACAAACCGAGGTCAAAATGGGTTAAATCTAAGTTACTGACGTCTCCAGTAAGTTTCAGTTAGAACTGTCAAATCAAGAGTTTAAAACCCACTGGTAATTATACCACCTGAGTTAACAATCAGTAATTCTAAATTTTTCTCATAGTGTGTATTTATTGTTTTTCACTTTACTTTTAAAATAAACAGAGAATATTTTATTGTAATGAAGAAGTGTTGAGTTTTCTACTTGGTACGATATGAATTCTTACATATTATTTAAATAAGCTTCGGTTAGTTTTCAAAATATTAAACGCCTATCATTCTGGATTCAACTGGCTTACGACGGTGTTTAGTAGTTTCTGTGCACACGTTATTTAACCTACTACAACGCAGTTTATACAAATACGTAAATTAAACAAAGCTTTTTATATATCATTTTATACGTCCATACAAACTCTTCAAACCTGTTTAAACTTCACTTCCGAGAAGTTGGAACTTAAAACATATTTCAGTTCACACAAAATAGTAACAAAGATGTTTCATATTTAAGGATACAGGGCTAGATATAAAGGCACAGAAAATTAGGCACATATTCATTTTTTTTAACCAGAGTACAGAGCATGATACATTGATAGCTTGAATATACGGGGAGAGATTGAATGCTTGTAAACAAGACAAAAACTAAATATTTGTGATAAAATTAAAAGCCGATTAAATCCGGGAAACGCTTCGTACCATTCAGTTCGGACTACTTCTCTTCTCATATTCTAAATAAAACATGGGGATTAAAATATATATGCAACTATAATATTAACAGTAGTAATGAGAAACGTGCTCGCCTATCTCTTATAGAATAACGCAGATTAAGCGGGTATGAGAACGAAAAACTGATATAAACATTTGAAATTGTGAGAGACTGGTTAGGTAATGGCGGCTTCAATTTGTATTCTTGGTAACGTGATTACATGAATGATGACATTAACCGGGGTGTATAACGAAAACGGAGAAATAAGAGACAAAAGTTGTTCCAATGTTCTGAAAATGAATAATACTTAAGTCAAAAGCCACCTAGACGGAATGATAAATGGGTCTCACATACAAAGAATAGGGATTTTATTATATTTCTCTTGCTAATGGGCGATGAACATGGATTTAAACCCAAGAACTTAGCCAGTTGAATAATTTTTAATGTTCAAGGAGAACACCACACCTTCGAGTCAAGTCTAATTCTCAAGTGAACAACACGGGTTTCTTCCCTGCACGAAGTGATTCTTTTAGAAGAGACATGAAGATAATTCTTTACAGAGATTCTGTGAGATGAAATACGAATACTAGCATAAAAATTATATATCATGAGTATACTCATCCTTTGAACCATCTTCGTGCACCCCGCTCCATCTGCAGACCTTCGAAACGGGACCACACGAACACAAATAGGAGTACCAACTATTTGACAATGTGGTCTATTGCGTACAAAATACTGTTGCAGTCCGTCGTTTTGGGTTCATATACTTTGGAATGAAGCGCAATAATTTACAATAACGGTCAATTACATTTTAAGTGGATTGGCCGAATGCAATTTCTCACTATTCAGGATTGACAGCTTTTCACGTTCCGTAACTCTGCTAGAATTGTAACATGTAGGCATTTTTTTTTATTTTGAACGTACACAAAACCTGCGCAATATAGATGTACGAAGCGGGTGTGAGAAATATCTCAAACAATACTGGATGAGAAACCTACAAAGATACCAATATGTGATTGCAATATTGTAAATCAAAAATAATGTGGTTAAACTGTCAATTACAAACTCTGGTGATATTGAGACATAAAAGACTATAGGATTGTATTTCATACAACTGAACAAATACCATAGCATTACATTCCGTAAAATGTGATTCCTCTATTTGAAATGTAACCTGAATTGTATCAAATTAAACAGAGATAACTGTTTGTACTTAGGATTACTACAAACACTATATTTATGTACGTTACAGAATTCGGTGTTTTACTATCTATAAAAAATTTCCTTCTACCTAATATTTAAATGAACGTGAACAGGATAAATGAAATGTTAGGAGAACAATACTTTGTATACGTGGTGGTGCCATCATAAAATTATGCTTTGTGTATTATATTACATCGTACAGTCTGAGCAATTTCTTTTAACGGTTGTAATGAACATCATACCACAGCAAGCCATCACACCTTTTAAAATTCTCATTTCCTGCCACAGGTATCAACACGTCGCCTGTACGAACCAATGATTTCGGAGCCGTGGAGAACCCTGACTGTTCTGCTATTGTACAAGTTTACGTTGCACAGTGTGGTAAAATAAATAATAGAAGTTGTTTATTTAACGACGGTTTCTCGACTGCACAAGTGCATGAATAGAAGGCTGGACTCTTAAATGGTAAAGTGTGTGGGAGTAAGTAAACTTTGCTAACATACCCAGAAAGCGACTAATAAAAAACATAAAAACCTCAAAATAATCTGCGTCTGGACCAAGAACTGAATTTGTACCTCAAGAAGAAGAGACAGGTGTGCCAACAGCTCAGCCGCAACTACATTTCTTAGTAAATGGATGATTAATGATGGTAAAATCATTAACGTTATTAACGCCCGACCAGGGTTCGAATAACAACTAATGAAGGAATGAAACCTTAGCATTTTAGAACAGACTGGATACCTCATCAACAACTACCCGATACGTAACCAGCTAGGACGTCGTCTGAGATATCGGCGGCTATACTGTGTTTCCAAATCCTTAATCACTAACCAGGCACCCTTCCAGACCATTCGACACAATTGATACATTGTCATTAAACACCAAAGAAATCAATCACTCTGAATACGAATATAACAGTTGATAAAACTGTGACAGCCAAGAACAACTCTTCATTCACGCTAACTGCAATACAGTTTAATTATTTTTACTGTATCATCATTCCTACAAATGTAAATCACAACAGAAAAACATTTAATACGGCAGACAATTTTTCCTTCCTACAACTAAACTTTGCAAAGAGTCATGGATGTTATAGCTACTAAGAGATTTTTCTGATTTAAGAATAAAATAAGGGCTCTCTTGCTTACAGTATTAAATGGAAAAAGATATATAAATTTCAGTTTCGTCTCTAAATAAGTAGGCGCTTCTTCTTATGGCCATAATTCTTAAGGATTGCTTGGTATTCCAACTACACCACTGTAACAGGGGGGCCGAGGTGTCGGCGCTAAGACTTCCAATATTTCTTTTCAAAAAGAAAAAAAAGTAACAGAGTGACAGAAATACGAATAGAGAACTTTCCGTTGTGCCTTACGGAGATCAGCAGAGTAGACTACAATAAAGCCAAGTTAAAATATAACACGAAGACGGAAGACGTTCCCTGAACACTAGCGAAAATTTAATAGTTAATTCTGTACAGAAACATTAATTATTCTTGTAATTCACGAGGGGACACTTTTATGTTCTCGTGTCCTGAAAGTCTCAGGATGGTCCTCTTTTCCCATTCTGAGTGTAAAGTAAATTTTTATGTGCGAGCCGATTTCACACTCACTCACTCACACACACACACACACAAGAACAAATGAAGCCCCGCGTACAGTGAGGAATTCCGCTCAACTTCTGTTTTTCATTTCTTTCACATTACTTTGTCGAGTTTATAGGTGCATAAAACTCATTTCGCGATAAATTCTACCTTTTCATTTCTTTCACAATACTTTGTCGAGTTTATAGGTGTATAAAACTCATTTCGCGATAAATTCTACTTGCTCCATTATTTTGTAACTAATCTGACTTTGTAATTAATACTATTTCAGGTGTTATTCATTTCAAAACTACGCTTATTTAGTGTTCAAACACAAAAGCCGAAGTTATTCGGATTAGCGCATCAAATTACATTTAATTAGACTATATGATGTAACAAACAAGTGATAAAGCATTCAAATGTGCAATTAGCGGCGACATATTCATAATGATGAGTTTTATCATTTGCAATGCTAATCTAAATCTACCAGCGTTGTCATCTAAAGAAGATGTGATGGGTGGAAAATTGTAGGCGTAGATAAGTTGGTACTGTATTTAATTTAGAGAAATAATGTGTGAATTTATGAACTTGGCTGCACTGGTTTAAGATACCACAAATACCGCTTGTCATCATAGATATCAATCCTCGGGTTTGATAAAATCAGAGAAGTTGTTCACCAGATCTATCCATCAAATGCTCAATCTAACCGGAAGTTACTAAAAATGGACACGACATTACCTCTGCGCCTTCCTATTTTCATCATAAATAAAGAATGATGAGATGTGCATGTAGCATTCATGTGAGAAAATACGAAGACCGCGTAATACTTTTATTAACTGGACTTCAAGAGAACGCACGAGACTGTAGATCCATGATTTGATACGAGGTAAATATCAGATGTAGGCTTATGTAATGCTGGGGGCTTGACTTTGTAGGTACGATATGAGCTCCAGTGGTCACCTTTCATGCACACAGAATGACTTCTGGGTTCCAAGAAAAGCAGAGGTTTTCCTGACTAGCTGACTAACTATCAGTTTCACAAGAACTAACCTGAATAATTGAACTGTCAAATCGTTCCAGATATCAATATACGGCAGACAGAGCCATGGCAGTTCTAAGAAAATGGATCACGAGATAGAAGTAGTTTAGGTCGACAACGAACAAGATGGATGGAACAAGATTGGTCCTGGTAATACAACAGAAACAGACAAATGGGCCTAATCCGTACATTTGCAGATGCAGATCATAAGAGACGATGACTGCCTCTCCGTGACATACAAATAATGCACACGCTTTACACAGACCACAAATTTTACTGCCAAGAAACATTCCGTCTAGCAGTGAGATATACGCGCTCATTCTGACGTAAGAATAGTTTCCAGGTTAATACATTTTCATTAAAGAGCTGGCGCGTTACCTCAGGCATTTGTAATTAATTTGTTTATAAATCATCAGATGTAATAAGGCAAAGCTTAACTTAATGCTACTCGGTCACATAAAATGAAAGGTACCTACACACATCAGACGCACGGTAGTATACTGTTTGGCAACATAGGGCGTACCTCTTCAGCCCTTGCTAAAAACCGCAAGCAGAACATTTTTTTTAAACAACGCATACAGAAATATATAAATCAATTTACAGCATCCATGTGCCAGCTATTTAGAATAGGTTTTGAGAATGTTATTCTGAAGTGACCGTAGGTAGGACAGCCTCGCGCAAAGGAATCTGTGGTTAAAATATTGGTAAGCAGCTATCGACTATTGCCACCAAATATACATACTTTACAGATACACCAAAATACACAAAAATAAACATGTTATTAATAAATTTCATTAATTCGAACATGATACTCCACACTTTGGAGTCTTAAGGTGTCATAATTCAGTACAAGCTCTTACCTACTCATCTTTCAGTATCGCCTTATAATTTTTTAAACCACGTAACTTCTGTGCCTAAGACTGCGTCAATAATTAACATAATAATCGATCCATATAACGAGTTTTTATACACACGAAGATAATATTGAAGTGGATTTTGGAGCACTAATTAGGGCGACAAGAAACAGACTGACCGACTCCTGATATGAGAAATGACGGGTCGTTTTAATGACTGTGATAAAATTGTTAGTTTCGCAATAACAGGGAATCTCCTGAGCAGTCGGTAACAAATTGACGATGAATATCTGCGGGAACTGCTTCTTACTCCTTCATCGATTACATGCTCTTAAATTGAATATTCAATGTACGTAACAGCTAGACAAAGACGGAAAGTAACCTTTATAAAATGTTGCTATCATATATATAAAGTTGCGCAAATACCAATGTTCACTTGATTTTGTGCATAACATCCTGTTTTAAACAAATATTCTTTAAGCTTTCCATGTAGTAAATATTCTCATTTTACGTTGGATTGTAAATACAAAATGAAAACTGATATTGTTTCGTCCTCATCGAAATAATAATGCATGCTGAAATATAAAATAAATAAAACTGCAATTTCAACTTTCATTTATGGACTCTGACACAACTTACACATATCGGAATTACTTACTGAGCTACATTCCATTTTAATTGCAATATTAGTTTCTTAGTGATCACTTTCACTTGAGAAATCCGTCGTCCAAGTGAATAAACTAGTTAAATTAGAACAAACATCCACTTTCTTTAAAATCCCTATAGTTAGAAAGGACTTTTAAATTAATTACATCCAGCATTGGTCGTGCGGGTCTTGACCGCTCGAGCGCTCGGATCGTGAGTTTGAATCCCACTCGAAGAATGAATAAATTAGTTTTCCTGCATGGTGCTGTCCTGCGTAAGTGAGGCTTGTGAAGGGCTGACCTCCCGCCCAATTTATAATGCCATTAAAAATTTCAGAGGCAAGAGTGTGTAATGGATGCAACAGTTAGAGATTAGCTATTTTGAACTGGAAGACCCCGCTGGGCCTAACCCGTAAAAGCTAATAGATTAAGAACAACACTAATTATTTAGAAATATACTTCTAGGTTTATACATTACCACTACGACGAAATGGTCACATGTAATCTCAAAATTTCTCACCGTTACCATTTTCAAAAATTTTGTTCAACAAAATATGTAAGAAGGCCTATGTTTTTATCTATCGCCAGAATGCAATAGCTAATTTATTATTAGTATAAAACTGAAAGCTAAATATGAGTACATCGTAAAATCGACTGAAACGCTCGAATTTATATAAGTTCATATTGAACGTATTTTTTATTTATAGGCATATATTTCCGTGGAGTTCAAGACCCATTAAAAGGCCTGTAGTGCCACGTAGTAGTAGTAGTAGGAGGCATATTTTTCAGCCTTTTCTGTACTATGAAAGAATTAACTCGCTCTAAACACAGAGCATTTACTTTGTAATAAATTGTAAGTTCTTTAATACGAGTAAAATTAAGTTCCCCTAATATCCATAGCCATTTTAAGTAACAGTAACTTTAAAATAATAGAATCACAAATTACTAAGGGACTATGTAAGACTTGAGGTTCTCACAGCGGTGAGTATGAAGATTTCCGTCTTCTGGGTTGTTGCGCTGTGTAGTCTGGTCGACTACACAGCGCAACAACCCAGAAGACGGAAATTTAAGGGACTACAGAACGAAAATAATACTACCCTTGTCTGAATTGATCTCTACGCGGGAACAGATAATACGAACACGTAAAAATTAAGTTCTGACACAATACAGATAAGGCGATACTAAACATGAAGACAGTTTTTTTTTACTATTTATTATCCGCTGTCATGAGGTAAATTATTAATGACGGACCTTACTTTTCTATGCCTTTTGTCAGACTGTACGTAATGTGCACTATATGGTTTTCCTTTTGTTCGTGAGAGAATTACATGTTGACACGTCGAAATTAATTTATAAGCACCATCTGTGTTGATGGTACCGTATTGGCAGTGTGGCAATTTCCATTGATTTTCGAATAAGGCATTGGGTATATTGACGTTTCTGGTATTGTCTATGTTCATATTTATTTCTGTTTATAGACACAGCATCCGTCTCAATTACAAATTTAAGTTGAATTTAAAATGTTAGGTGAATAACAAGTTTGAAGGAAGTATAAAGAAAAATCACACTAAATATATAAGAAAATGGCGGTCCTTGGACCTAAATTCAAACAGAAGCTTCCAAAATATGAAGTCAGAATTTAAATCGTCATACTGGAGGTGTCTTGAATTATTTAGGAGTTTATAGCATCCGGCTAATTGGAACATGACTGACATTTACAAAGTACAAATAATTATCTAAACAACTGTTACCATCCAAAAAGTAAAAAAAGCATAATAAAGCAGGGTGGTAAACCTAATGAAGTTACGCACATCAGCACTTGTTATAAAATAACTTTTTTACTTTCAACATATATAATTATCTATTAGTCACCCAGCCAGCCAGTCAGTCAGTCAGTCAGTCAGTCAGTCAGTCTAAAAGAATTCCTGTAAATAAATGTTTGTATTCTGAATCCACGATAAATGAGTTTGAATTTTGGGCATGCAATGTCTGTGCCTTATAACGTAAATATTGATTGTAACATAATGCGCATCTTATATCTTGAATTTGATCTTTGTGTGTACAAAATAATTGTAGATCCCACCGAGGAATTCGTAGAAAATATGTATCAGAATTTATAGCTTCAGAAATTAATTCTGAATTGGAAAATGCTGAAGACCGTATTCGTAAATTATAAAAGAAGAAGTAGAAACGGTAGCAATTGGTAGTTTTAGAATGCAGATTAACAGTAACATAAAATATGTAAGCAAAAACATAAATAAATACACAAACTTGTGACAGAAAGTCAGATGGGTCCAATGAATGGATAGGAATTCAGCTCAAAGCAAACACACAAGATATCGAGGTTCGGCTGCCAGAACGTGACGTAGGGGCACTAAATGGTACCAACTTACCGGAGGTGAGGTGAGGGTTGTAATGGCTTCACTGAGGTGTTTGAGATTCAACGTCTGCTGATTGTCCACTCCCACAGAATCTGGAGGAACGGCCATCTGAAATGAACTCTGTCTAGACGCTGCTTTGCTACTACCAACTTCAACACCCGTGTCCACCACGTGTTCTGACACCCGTCGAAATGGGCACGCCATTTTTTCACGCAACAGTAAAAAAAACAAAGAATGCACAGTCAAGTCCCTATAATCACTGACGAGGAAACCAACAGATTAGAATAAGCGAACAGAACAGTCATGGCTGTATGGACGCCTTCTTTCGTACATTTGACACGTGATTTGTTTGATCACGTTACAGCTTATTTTATAATTAAACGAACGTTGTTTTAAAAGCACGGAGCTACGTACAGCAGAATCAGAGACATCCTAAAACTTATTTACTTTGATATTAGTGCAAACAGCAGTGTACGTAACTGGCGGAAAATAGGTACGTTATTTAACTTACACTTTCATTTCTGAAAACGATATCTGTAAAGTTAAGACATAGACCACTGTTCTCTTGAGGATATTTGTTTACAATCAAAGTAACTTTCACGGGCTATGTGGATCTGAGGCAAACGACACCTCTCTCTCTTTCTCACTTTCTGTAATTAGTAGAAACTTGTCGTGTTCAGCATTATCTTAAAACACAGCACCATCGCCATACGTCCACTCGGGCAGAGACGCCGCCCCACACTGAAGTTCAGAGTGAACGAGAATACCACTAGCGCCGCCTAGGGCTGCTTGAGGATTCCGTCAAACTCACAGCGGGTTAGTGCAAATGCTGACCTGAGCTATTATGCGCCAATTGAACGAAGTATGCAAATTAACCAATATCAGAGAGTTCTGGGTCTGTGCCCAATCAGTCCGCGTGTGTTTTCTGAAAAAACTATTTGACGAGTTTCGATAAAATTCGGTACTTTTTGACACATATTAAAAAATCGGTCAACTTTCACTTTAGTTTGTGTCTATTTAATATAATTACTATCGTACATCACATGAAGATGAAAGAAAACTAATATTTTTTTCTGGAAAACAGCTCATCGTGAAGGAAAATTGTTATTTAATTAAAATTAATAAATGCAAGAGCTGATGCCACTACGTAATGTAAGGCACACTGCTCAGCACCTAATACACGAAAGGTTAAACTGGGCGTAGGATGTAGTATAAACGGCATGAACAAGGAATTCATGCATCGACTGATATATACCAAAGTTGTCAGCAAGAACATGATTCATCGTGTAAGATTTGAGGTTCTCACAGCGGTGAGTATGAAGATTTCTGTCTTCTGGGTTATTGCGCTGTGTAGTCTGGTCGATGTTAACCAAAGTTTCTGAGGTCATACTGCCTCCAACATCAGGGGGATGTGATTCATCGTCATTGCTGATGGATGTTTTGGCGTCTGTTCGGTAGAAGCAACTACGTTCCATTTACCTCTACACCTGCCGTTAATCGTTAAATAAAAGGAAATGTTTCTAGCTGAAAATGAAAATACAATGCCAATTACGTGAAACGATGGTGTTACAGATAGGGAATCGTGGAGACGAGGCATATTCGTTCCTGCGAATCGTTGATGACCATCTGCATGAAAGTATGACGTCAGAACCCAGACGACCACACGTGACCTTGTCGAAAAAACACAGGGAGGAACACACGACACGATGCAGGACCGTAAATAATGTACAAGAAGTAAAAACAGAATTGTGACAGGGAAAGAATGTGGTGGAACGATAAAAATAACAAAAACTGCTTACTGTTGGAGTGAATTAAGGGAGTAACAACATGTCTCAAGCACTCACCTGAAGCCAACCAGAAGTGTTAATACCAACACTAAACATTAATATTTCGAAACAAAACATACTGTACAATATTACATAACATATTTATCCCAGAGGTAGCGAGCAATGCTTAATGCCTCCATCATCAGAGCGATGAGTACTCGTCGTCATGAAGACGGAGGCCGTAAGCACATCTGAAACGTCGGCAAACTTCTACCAGACTACACAGCGCAATAACCCAGAAAATATCCATTTTCATACTCGCCGCTACGAGAACTTGAAATCTTACTAGGATTTAATGTAATACACAAAATAAACTGTCTAGAAAATAAAACAAGTCTTTAATACTTTTCCAAGTTACAAATACCTATGAACTAATGGAAAGAAAAAGTCAACGTTCGTGGTGTTCCGTGGCTCTAACCAGTTCCACTTCAGTTTTATTTACAGTGAGTAGACTACTGTTTTTGACAACCTTTCCAGTCTGTCGCTAGGGAAACCAAGTTTGCGAGCAAATGAAAGATCCGATCAGGCACGTTAATACAATTCCGTCCTCACAAACAACATTTCTTAGGCTGCATGCTCGCCTTTGTACTTCATCCTACTTTCTCTCGAATGACTCACATTTATACACTTAACCTGTCGTCTAACTAAGAGCGAATACAAACGAACAAAGCACAGAGAAGGTTTAGCGAGATGTGTCATGAACAGCGAAAGTTTCAAGTTTGTTACGTACAAACGAACGTGGTCGGATAACATTAGTGAGTTACCTTTATTACAAAAAGTATAATGCAGAAAATGTAAAATTTTGTGAACTATAAGGCAAATAATTACAATATATTTTATGTTAAATTTAATAAGTATTACGTTTGCAGTTCATGTCTTGGCATAATACTCCCAAATTTAGCATTATCTCCTAGAGAACACTGGGATAGATTTTGAAGTAGGTCTCGACCAATTCCTTGAGAATAATTTTGTCTTTACCATTAACTGTTTCCATATCTACGAGGTGCGATCGGAAGGTTTCCAGACTGCGCGTATAAAAACCCGTACACTTATCTCAGGTATTAAATTCATCCATCTCCCTCGAAGTAGTTCCCCTGGGAGTGAACACAACGATCCCAGCGCCGCTGC
>NW_019061009.1:144756-195901 GCF_000696155.1 Zootermopsis nevadensis
AATAACAAGGAAGCCTTGAGGTATTTCTGCTGGTACTGTATTACCTGACGAGATGGGAGCTGATTTAAGCATAATACTAAAATTTTTAAAGATAATAAAATTTAAAAATGTATTGTTATGATAAGAGAAGCGAAGAACTTTAAGATATGAAATGAAAACAAAGAGAGAAGTTACATAAATTAGAATGATGGGCCGTGAACACTATTAACAAATTCGTTGTGATATATTTCAATGAAATAATGAACAGCATAACAACTACATCAGTAGCTCGCAAACAGCAAAAGGTATTTTCTTTTGCATATTTAATTTCCTCTATTTTCACTCCTATACTTTGTTTTAGTTTCCTTTATTTTTTTTAATTCCCTACTTTCGTATGTTTCTTCTTCTCTTTTCAGACTAAATTTTCCGGTTATTTCATAAATTCTGTTATCCTCTCTGAGTGTATTTTCCACCCATATTTCTTGCTCTGCACTAGTTCTCTCTCATTCGTTCACTACTTCATGACCTCAGGCTCTACCATTCACTCCATCTCTTCACTACTTTCCGCTCTCTTCACACACGCCTTCTCTGCTTCTAGAACTTCGATTCTTTCGCTCTCCATTACACCCGTTCTGTACACGAGATGATCCACACCCGCCCATATCAGCAACTTCCAAGCCGAAGCCCTAGTACGAAGCCTATAAACCCACTTAACATGTCAGCTAAACTGATGTCAGTCTGCATCATTTGACAAGAAAAAATCGTGATACGGAGCACTCTAACATGTGTAGTACATATTAACTTGAATGCCTTACCGTGTTACTTCCAGGTCTCTGTGACTGACTTTCGGCTCTTTAAAAAAACAGTAACATTTACATCCATTAAGTGGATTTCAACCACACAGTCTATTACATGGGTTTCGTATTATTGTCAGAATAGGCCCTCGACAATTATTTCCCTAAACAGCATAAACACATTGAATTTGTAAATGTGTAGACAATGTTCATACTTCTGAGGATTGAAACATACATTATCAAAACTTTGCCGAACCTCCAAGCAGTATAATGAAGTAATATCAGATATATTTGTCACATTTAACGCACTAGAATATAGCATATAAATCAACTGATCTAGTAACTTCAGTAAACCGTTATCTTCGAAGTGTCTTAAGTTTAATTAAACCTACATAATTTTATATAGCCCTAGGATTTTATTATATTCACGACGGTAAGTCCTTACAGAGATACCGATGTTCTCAAACCTGGTTTAGCAAGTCCTTACCATTTACATAATTCAAAATTTGCAAAGGATCTCCATTGGACGCTATCATAGGTCGGTCAAATCCAGTTCAAAATTCACATTCTATTTATTCAGTGTCTACTTTAACATTTCCTTAACATCTACGTCCAGGTATCCTATATGAACTCTTTCCAAGTGGTGTTCTAGTAAACGCAATTCTAGTACATAATAATATGCCTTTCATTGTGCAGAAAATTTACTTAAATGTTTGAGTCTGGTAACTGTGAAATTTCAAGAGTACTTTGGTAGCTTAATTTCTGCATCATAAGAACAAATACAATGTACTATTTGTACTTGCAATAGGAGTGAGGGCGGGAGACTGCGGGGGCATAGCATCGCAAAACTTTGAGTTTGATAATAATTGTTGTTCAGTGTTCACTGAAGCACACAGACAACTTGGTAAATGCCTTCTCACTTCTGTAACAGAAAGCGCCTCTCGGCAGAGGCGATTCGCTATGTTCCGCGTAATAACCGACAGATTTCTTCCTCCAGGAATCCCCTACGGAGTATTAACGGCTAGTGGTTGGGGTTTCTGGAAAACTTATTAATGTCCCTGGAATTACATTTTAGACAAGACCTAGCGACTCTAACGTCTGCAAGATATTTATAGTCAGAAGTAGAATTTGAAGATTGTCTCACGTGGCCTTGAACAAAATATGTATTTACCAGAAGTAGAATTTGAAGATTGTCCCACCTCGTAAGTCGAACGTGGCCTTGAACAAAATATGTATTTATGTTTAAATTCATACATCCATAGAAAAATAAAATGTATATATTAATAACACATGCTTTAAAATATGTCTGAATTTACATGACCAAACAATATAATTAAAAGAGTAACTATTTCCGGAAAGTCGTTAAACTATTCAATCCAGTACATATCTCCCTCTCTTTCTTGAGAACAATTAGAAAGTTAAAATACTCAGAATGCTACAATTGTGCCTGTTGTATGGCCCATCTAATAACTTAGATAAATTACTGTATCCTCATGGCATTCGAAATAAATTCATGCTTTGTAACGGATGTTTTGACGGTTGAAATGTTATATAAAACAAGTTATAATTAATAAACATTAACGTTATACTCTACAACATCCTAAAATGCAAAATTCTTGGTACGGAAGAAATTTACAAAAGTAGTTGGAACACTTCATGCACTTGAAAGTCGCTGTTGCTAAAATATACTAGAACATATTGCAGTACAGTTTCTGTAATTACAATGTATTTTTAATTATCACTGCTAATCGATGTAGACAACGTGCTCTGGGAGTTACAAAGAAGCTCTCGCTTAATCAGATCATTTGCTAACCCAGAGAGCAGTGTGTTACCAGCTAACTTCCCAACAATTAAAGTAATCTTCGACTGACGTCATAAAGTCGACAACACACGGCATTTGCCTTAATTAGGGCAAGAGTGAGATAGACAATGACAAAGGCAATTAAGCAGTTTAGCTATCGCCAGTTAAACAACTTTGATTAAATTAACTGTGATTAATTTGGTGCAGTGTATAATTCAATTAAGAGCTGAAATGTAGTGACTTTTCATTTTTTACAACGGACAATTATAATAAGTATCAACAAAACCTCATGATTGGCTAATACTCAGATTAGAATATTTTATCTTCCCGGTTTTTTATCTATAAATGCAAAAATTAAACAACACAAAACTTTTCTTTAACCTGTTGCTATACATGGGTGTGAACTTCAGCCCCAGAAATTAACACAACATAAAAACGTACGTTTTTGAAATGAGGAACAACACGAATTCGCAACCCAGAAGATGACCATGGACAGATTCGCAGTGAGAATCTCGAGTGTCAATAATATGACAGGCGCCCGAAATATGGGCATATTCAGATGCACATTTGACGGTGATACCAAACGAACCATAGGAAGTAAGAACATAAACATTTTGTAAAAATAAAACTTATCGACGGCTAAAAACACTGCAAGAAATATATTTTATATGTTCGAAATTACAAATATACCGATGTCTCAAAACTTCAAACATTTTATTCTACAAATTTAACACAGTCTAAATCTACGCTGATATAAATTATACGCACATATAAAAAAGTTTCAAGAATATTTATTTCAAATTCTTACTACTCTCACTATAATCATCGAATCGTTTGGATAAAAGCAGACATCATAAGTTCTTCCTGTGACTTATTTCTTGTTACTGGCATAGTTGTTCTTCCTTACATCATTATAAGAAGTTCTGAGCTATTCCTTGCAGGAAGCGACCCGTTACAAATAACGTCGCATTCTGCGAGACGATGTTGCTTTGTTTCAATAGAACGCTCGCCCACACAGCGAGTAACACGTAGGACGTAAGTTTGTGAAAGTATTCAGCAATTGCCCTACTTTATAGGTATAGTCCATCGTTTGTCTCTCCTTCAGCAAAATCAAGAAACAGCAAAGACCGAGAGAAGGTGAATATAATAAGTTACGAAGCCGGGAAACAAGCTTTTTTTTCCCCGTCTGGCCTAGAACACAGTTTTCAAGTTGTGGCATGTGTCCCAAACTTTATTATGGGAAGAAAGCAGTTTTCCTCCACAAATTCACAACATCCGTATCACTCTCGTAACAAACACATTACAACTGAAGAAGATAAATCTATTCTCCGCCCACCCCACACAAATAAAAACAGGGTTTGAGTATGGCATAAATACAATTTCGAAAATTTAGAAGACATCAATAAAAAATATGTGTTCTTTACACAGACTGCACAAAATAAAGTGTAGTAGCAAGAATATGTATATCCGACCGTCTCAACAACATGTCAGCCCTGAAATTATTGAAAACATTTATACCGAATTTTGCATCACGGGTTTTAAATCATAACATGCATTAACTGTACAATGCCACAGCAATTTAGAGAATTATAACACTGCAGATACTCAACATGGAAGGGTTTCTGGGGATGGTTGTAGCTTAATTTAACGCACAATCCGGGTATTGAACAGAACGAAAATTATACAGAAGAATAGTCAGGATAGCCGACAAAGAAGTCTGGAGTCGAACTATGACCTCTTGGCGGGAAGTCTAGAGCAGTATCATCACACTAATCTCCTCGTTTTGGCCTCAGCAGAACTTATTAACTTCAGATCCATAATTTTGCAATTATCGGAAACTCCTAGTAGTTCGTAACAGCAGAACTGCGTTGAAACCCTTACTAATTAATCGTGACGTCGAACAACGTTAAAAGCAATCTATCAGCCGGGAAGAGAACTGAGAGCCGATCAGGGATAAGAAGGCGAGGAGATAAGCTTCATGCATAAAGCGGGACAATTTCACACATGAAACGGGTGTACTTTAAACGCCAATATGTATAAACCCACACGTAATTATCTCGTCCCCTTCCAAGTCTCAAATTTCGAACAAAATACGGTTCCCGGTTGAAACTGATTTTCAAGTTATGTACAAACCGTATCTCTATGGACAATAAAATATCCCAACTACCACCAGCAGCTGTGCGATTCCTGCTATTGAGGACCATAAATAGTCATGGAAAATCGAAGTGATTTAAGGAGTGTGCAGAAGGGGGAAATATACAGGCTGTCCCACATAACTCGGAACCCATGCAATGGCGTTGTTCTGCGTTACGACTAACTCATTTTCCGGTAGTTTAATCGCTGCTGCTCCTGCTGTGGTATGCT
Organism: Zootermopsis nevadensis; assembly: GCF_000696155.1. The sequence goes on from NW_019061009.1 coordinate 149,695, forward strand.
GTCGTGGCGGGTTCCACGTTAAGTGGGACACACTGTATTTGAAGAAATAGACCGTTAAATCGATGTCATTGTCAGGATTGGATGCACAAATTCCTATTAACAGGGCTCGACAATCACCCCCACAACACCGCTAGAAGAAATAAATAACTTTCCTTCTAAATCATTAAAAATTCTCCATATAAACATTTTTCAAACGGAGGTTTTATATCTTAATGAGGTCTATAATAACCTAATCAGAGCAATAAAATATAGTTTTTTTAAAGAAATAAGAGTCGCTAGGTTTGTGAAGAGATTTCTCGCATTCTTCTTGATATGATGAACCTTTTCTGAAGGATACGGTTACGAAAATACCCATTATACCTTTTCCCCACTCTCCTGTCATACTCCCTCTCTCGCGTCCAAATAATCTAATCAGTACTATTTTCAAACAACACAAATCTGTGTTTTTCCTCATGGTGAAAGATTCACATCTGAGTAAATAACCTAATGTCTACAAACCTATTTTACATAACCTACTAGATTTTTCGTACGTTGAACCGCGTTACAGAAAATTCACCATAATCACGTATCATTTTAACTTATGTTAAATGGGGTAGAAGAGTTCACTAAATGAAATTGATTATGTCGAAAAATGTAATGCAGACCCATCAATACGAAATTTGATCGAAATCCATTCAGTAATTTGTGGACAGAGGAGACGGAAAACGACTTTGCATCGGCTTACGAAGTGCACTTTCTCGTAACTAGTAAACTTATGGAAAAATTTTGAACCATTACAACATTTCCAGGGTGCAAAGCATACATGTCTTCGATACTTCAAAGTTCAGTACCATGAATACTAAGAATTGCAAATTCTTTCCATGGCACTAGAGACATTATTCGCCATTAGACAGGATGTTAAATTCTGTAAAGCTGTAAAAATATAGACTGATGGTTTCATGAATTTTCATAGAATACGAACTGTCTACAGTGTCTCTCATCGTTTTATTCGATGAGAACGGTTAATTTAAGACGTCAAGTTACAGGAAGACACTTCGTCTATAACGTCTGATAAACGCTTTGAATTTTTAATTAAGATCTAATTAAGAAAAGCGGAACTCTCTCTCCATTCAGTACATTCATTTGTGTGTAACTTTATACAAAAATGCATGTAACGCACACATTCGCAAGGTTATTTCGCTACTGCAAGTCAAGGGGTGGAAATCAAGTGAATAGGAGTACGATGAAGCAAAATATAAGAATGTGAGCGACAATGAGGTTAATGTGTCTGTCGGCGCTTATTAACACCTGACCATTTTGTGCTGCAAAAAGGGCGTGACTTGAAGGCTAATATAAAGGAATCAACTTATACGGAAGATGACAGAAAAAATAAGAAAAGTAGAAGACTTTTTTCTACGTCTTGAATAATCAATGCGGCTAATTCTCTTAAAGGGGATATGTTCGCAGAAATACTGTACAGTTGACAAAAATTTACTAATATGAAGCTTTTAATAAATCTAGCAAACGTCCTTAAATTGTAGTTGGAGATCTAATCATCGACAAACTAGCAATATGTTTCCTGTATCTGGTTGCTTTACGATAATTTGTCTATCTGTTTAATGCCTTCAATTTCATTACCGTTGTTAGCATGTGTGCCTATATTAAAAACCTGCATGAATCTATTTTTAGAATTCAATGTCCTTAAAGCAGCAATCAAGACTAAACAGCGAAAATCTGAGAAATTACCTCTTCCACTTAACGCAGACAAACTAAATTAAATTTAAATTATTTTATATATTTACAAACACAGGGATACCCATGCTGTTTTCGACAGAAATACTAAAATCCACAGCCTTCCAATAATCGATTCGTCAATCTCTAAAACTAATATTTAAAGATGTCACTTCAGGAATTTAGACATACGCGACACAAAAAAATGTGTAATAGTTATTCCCGATATTACAATTATACCTTACAATAAACGAAATAATTTGAAGACCTTGCAGAAAATATTCATGTCAACCCTGCGTCTACTTCATTAGCTTATTAGATATTGGTCTAGTTAGTTCAAGTATAAAGTTAAAGAGCGAGTTTAAACATTTTCAATTATATATTAGCGTTTATCGAACTTTTCCAGTTGACGTGCATCTGCGTGAGACTTCGAGTACCCCTTTCAGTGGTGATTTTATTTCTTTCGTAAACTGTGTGTGATACTATTGTATAAAACTGCAAGATACGACTGCGCATAGAAAGGTTTTTTGTTCAAATTCCAAACAAACGTTATTCAATATTTGAAATGCACTAAAAATATCTCAAGTACACTCTGACAATGTTTCAGGTACCCCCTCTGACTACTTATGCCCCTGGTTGGAAACCAATGCTTTACGTTATTTTATTAACCTTACTACGAGTACTATAAGCGAACAAATATCTTCGTCGCCAACTTCTTTGGAATTCACTAGACTTGAAACATGTTTACAATAAATAAAGACAAGTATATGCCACAACATCATAGGATGAACATTTATAAAAGGACGGAAGCATTCTTTATGAGAATATGCACTGTAGTCATATGAGACCGAGAATGAAATACAGCATGCCACTTTTAATCTGAGTCTCCCGTACAACGAAAAAGTAGAAGAAATACATTCTGAATACTTTGATGGCGAATCCTCCTCTAATCCCACGTCACTGTCTGTGTGTCTTCCAAACGCAGAGACATAGTTTTAATAGAGATAAACTCGATTTCTTCTCCTTTTTCATTGTCACCACAAATCCTGTGCTTCATCAGTCAGACCTTTTTGAAAATGAAAAGAATTACTTTCATTAAGACATAGTAGAAAATCCGAACGGATGGATAGAAGAAGCAAGCCATTGACAAAGGGTAAAAATAAACGTAACTGAAGAAGAATATTATAAATGTGATGAAAAGACACATTGATGAGAAGAACAACTGAATGTCTTTCTTTATTTTGATTTAAACTATAGCTTCCGTGTAATGAATTTGTGTGAAATTCATGGTCTATATTTTCTAAATCAGGGCTTGGCAATATTTTCCTATCTTGTCATTTCTACTTTAAAATTAAAGGCCTTAATAATCCACGTGTGTCTGTATTGCCCTTAGCAGTTACCTTAACGCATTTCGATTAAATGTGATAATGGGAATTTATACGGCTTTATGGAGTAAATTTAATTTCTTTCTTATGTAATGTCTTGCAGTATTACCTCATCTTTTCATGGAGATAAATCATACGTCGCTGATTTAACGAAAAACTGCTCAGAATTCAAATGCGTAACTCACAGCATATAAGTCCTGTAAATTTATTCGAATTATTTATCGATCAGAGCATGCTACATCATAGATGGTTTAAACTTGATTCTGGATTTTGACTATAGTACGTCAATAAATGTTATTAGTTTCATATTAGGCAGGTTTTTCTCAATACACTATTCTCCCTACATGTGCCATAGGCCTATGCACTCGTCTTATCCCTTCGGTATAGAAAATTAGGGTGGCGTGGCAGCCAATGAAGGTATCGAAAAACAATTAGAATTTCAGATAAAATTTGAACCACCAAAAGTGGGTTCTGACTATGCAGCAGGATACGTACATTTTAACCAGTATTACAATAGTGGGTTTGTATCTGCAACAAATGAACATTAAGGCTAAAGAAAAGTTCAAAATCGTAACTAAAGCATCAAAAAATGTGTGTAGGGCTAGCTATTCGATAACGAAGCACACTTTTATCATTAAACTACCTCGCTGGCCGCAATGTGATATGGAAAGAGAAAAAGGCTTATGAAAAAGAAATGGCTGGTAATAGGATTCAGTTAGCCTAAAAACAACATTAGTTTTCCATAAAAGCCTGGTGAAATTCTTGACAGCCTAAATGTTCGTCATATTCTGAAGAAGGGCTCTCTTTGACAGTGTTATTTAATTTAGGCCTATCCACTGACCTAACGAGTTGAACATGATCAAGGTGGAGGGAGGACTCCGTAAGCTAAACCACAGAGTTACGCGTTCAGCGATGTTCTCCTGCGTCTACCGGACTCAGCAGCTGCTGCTGTAATTCGGATGTCTGAATAAACATCGTTGTGAAGTCAGATAAATGAAGTTTGTGACACTCATTCCACTCTCATTCAGCCTTCAAAGTAAATATCCTTTCGTTCTGTCGCGTGTTCATTATTTAATTATTCGGACTAAAGTTTACATCTCGCACCATCGTTCCATTCAAGAAACCGATGACTGAACAAAGTATTATTTTCTGACAGAAACCTAACTGACGAATTTATGGTTCTAGTCGATTCCTTTCATATCTAGAATAAGAAAGGAGAACAAACACGGAAAGCACAGTGTGTCCACTCGTATGTATGAAAATGCTAGATCTATTTCTTAGCAGAACAAAGATTTGAGCGTACATGAACACTCTACAACATTATGCTTTTCCACGGCTTGGGTCACTTACCAGTATCATCTTCAATGTTATACCCCCCACAGCAATTCTAAACATAAACAAGACTACAATTGAAATTTCAGTTAGGCTAAGATTTTGTGTGGCGTTCTGATATTTTAGAGTGCAGAAAGAACCGCTTCTGTTCAAGCCTTATTCTGTACAAAAAGGCAGTCAGTATTCTATAAAAAAGAACAATGCAATGTTAATGATGGTAACCACCTACAAGACTACAAGTGCCACATCACAGTAAAATATAATCCAAATTCTCAATTCCGTAAAAACTACAAATTTTAAAGCAAAATTAACAATCAGTGGTTTAATTGTATAAGCTTCTTCTATGCGACATATAGCGAATTATACTAGCAATTTTATGAAATTTTCAAGTAAGACTCTGCATTGTAAAATTATATTGTTATTTAATTTGTTTTGGAAGAGAGATCATATTCCAATATCAATAAGTATCTCATAAAGAACGTGATTAATTCTTAATGTATTACGTATTTCTGCTGGAAACCGGTAAATTTTCATTATCCTTCATCTCTTTTGTCCTGTTCCTTTCATTAATTTCTCCCCAAACGTATTTCTTTAGGGACTGCATGAGTTTCCTTCACTAGTCGGATTTCCAAATCAATAGAAGTCATTTTTAACTTCTGTTACAAAGATAAGAAGAGATCACTAGCGCGTTCGCTGTCCAGTTAAGAACTGATGGGAAATATTAAACCATTGTTCTCAAAAACGATGTATTTCACACAAACGGATTTTCTGTACCTCATAATATTGATTATACGGTGATGACATTTAACACTACTGTTCATATACCTACACAGGAATAAAATGTTTCCAACTCTGTATAACTTAAATTCTAGAGAGAATGTAAAGAGTAAAATTACCTTTCTTCTTAAATATGCTGGGGAAAGAAACTTAATTTAACTCTCTGCAAAATATCTTCTTCTATATTCTTTTCATTTTTTGAAATGACAAAATATTGTTCCAAGGGAAACCTTCGTAAAGTAAATTCAGACTTGGGTGAAATTTAATTATATGAAAGAAAAAAAAACCCAGTTTGGTTCAAAGTCCACTCCAGGAGAAGAAATATCTGTTGATGACGACCATATATTCCATTCCCAGCTATATGACATTTTAATGACGACAAAGATGAAGCTGTAATTAGAGCAACCCGAGTTCATATAAATCTAGTCAAGCATAATATTACGTTAGACGTACCTCTAAGAATATTGAGATATTCTGAATTTTTATTTATGTTTACAAACGTTGCGATTTCGAAACGTTTAGATAAAGAAGTTTTACGTATCTCTGATTAAGGTTAATTGATATAGATAATGAAGTCTTTAGAATATCAAGCCTGGTATACTTTTCTTAGACAATGAAAAGAGAGTAGTCTTACATAATCCTTACAACACTGAAGTCTGAAGGTACATCCGGAAGAGTAAGATGATTTGTACAGTTGCGTATCGCTAAAAAAGGCTACAAACATAAATTAAATCACTCTGAATTAAAATCAAGTTTACGAGGATATTAAAAAATTGTAACGTCCTCAAAATTAAAGTAATGAAATTCCAAAAAAATTATGGTGTCCCAGAAATTACCAATTATTAGAACATACAACCTCTTACTCTCCGGATGTTATTCATTTCGTCCATGTTCACAACCGATGAATAAAAGCACCTGTCTGTACCTAACAGTGCTGCAACTGAGATATTCGTCAGATTACACTCTCTTTTCCCAGTTCATATGCAGGCCTATGTAAAATAAATTTAAAAAAATAATTTCACTCTCAGATTTAAATAGATATAGTATTTTTACTTTTGTCCTGCACATGATTTTTATAGTGAACTGATTCAAAATGAATGTACGTAAACCCCCCTCAACCCTTAAAATATTACGCCTATTGATATATGTTTTAAATGCACATATAAAACATATACATTATTTACTTTCCATTTAGGTTATGTTGACAAAGCCAACAGCGAATGATTTGTAACTGTTGTCCATTGCACGCATACATGGTAACTGATGTGTTAAACGTAATCATGTCATATATCTCAAATGACACCAATCGTAAAAGAAATTTGGAAAATTTCATTTCAAACTGTCTAAATTCACAAATTAATTTAATATGAAAATTTCTTTCTTTCTTCTGTATTTTAGTTGGATTTTAAAAAATTAGGAAGAAATTACAAAACTAAATATGATGGCATGTACGAGTACGTCTCGCAAATAACCAATGTGCTCTTAAAAGTTATCTCTAATTACCATAGCGCTCCAGACAAATTGAATAACCGCCACTGATATCAGTATACCAACTTATAGCAAAAACCCTTGCACTTTGAGAGATCACAACTTAAAGCTAATGGATTTTACTAATTTGTAATGGTCATGAGGGTGAATCAGAAATGATCGAAAATTCACCGCCAAGTCCTACGGGCACATGAACCAAATGGAAGCTCATTTGAATCTCAAATCACCAAATTTGCAATTCTAATTAACTTATCTTTCCTTTTTCCGTCCTGCTTCAACACTTGAATCTACACTTCACGGGCATGTGACAAGGAGCTGTGGTTCAAATGAGCCCTCTTTACAAGTCCAGAACCAAGTAGCGTATTATAGCTGAAACAGTTCTGTTGGAAAACACGAAGGTTACGCAGTGAAGGAAATACTAATCTACCTCAAACGTGATATTTATATAACTAAAAGAAATCATGGACATAATAATATTAATCTTTTCTCACTCGCTCGTACATTAACTTTAACGAATAAGAAACTATTTTATAAATGGCGGATGAGTTTTGTTCAAAGTTCTCATTCTGAAAGTTCAAAGACTGCAAACATATGTTGAAGGTAAGAAGAAGATCAAATAGATTACCTGGGTCATACAAATTAAGTATTTACGAAATTTCATACCAAATAATTATGATTCATAGAAAGGATCAACTGAAAAATGTTTAAGATCCAACAGAGAACATTTTTTTTTTCGACAAAGTCATGACATTTTAGTATAAATGGACATAATGCGTTGAAGAACAAAGGCAAATTAAATATTCCCCTGTCTAAGTATTGTGGGATTACTTTGTTAAGAGTAATGTTAGTAATAACAGCGTATGATCTGAATCGTTCACGGCGACTGACATAAATAAAATCTTCTGGGGTCTATCAGCCGTGTCAGCCGGTTAAAATTCATAGACGGTACAGGGACCAGCTCCGTCCTTGGAACGTCGATAGACCTATATCGCAATAGTAGGTGCGGGGACTACACTTCAGCGATCCCCTGCGATGAAGCAGCAGACGCTACATATAGCTTAAGTAGAACTAAATTCCCAAATAAACATTGGGGACAAAGTGATGAACTGATGTTTTCCTGATTAAACAGTTTGTTCAAACCCTCCACTACGGAGTAAACACGGTAGATGGATGAGCAGAGTAGGAGTTAGACTCCAACATAACAGCACATTTGAACAATATTTATCACTATCAGATCTAACAAATTGAGGTTAGCAATCAAGAAATCACAAGTTTTCGAGAAGTTGACGGTAATATTCATTCAGTTTTCGGTGTGCATTTTCACCTTGAATTTGGGAATGGAATATGGAGGTATTTCTCTAAGGACACTAGGACGGGATCTACAAATCTACAACAGGCACGCCATAATCATTGGCGTGAGTTCTCCTCATCCTTTAAGACAATTGAAACGGACAAGCTGTCCGTACTAATTCTACTACAACTATCTTTGAAATATAGGCAAAAAAAGATAACTTAAATCCGAACGGTATCAAAACACAGAAGACCACAATTGACATCTTTACTGCTGTAAGAAGCTGAAATAGCAAATAGTTACAGTTCCTATAAAATGCTGAATAAACATTCATACTTGTTTCTCCGTGATCTATCCTTTAGAAATGTACATAAAAATATCACCCGGTTACTTACGACCGATAGCTAAACATGGCTAACTTCATAGATCAGATTCTGTCTTAAAAGGATGAGAATCGCTCATTTACAAACTGCCCAGTCTTTTATGAAGCCAGAAGGTTCACTTACTTGTCCACAAAAGCCCATCACTCGACTCCATGCTGACGACGATAAACCTAATCCACACCCGCAGACCGTATTTATGCGTGACAGTTAAGGTCCTCAGGCCGCTGAAGATTTTGTTCTTGGTCTTCTGGGTTGTAACGCCGTATGGACATGCAGGTAGATACTTCAAACCTGAAGGTGGAGACAGAACAAATGTATTATTAAAATTAGGTTTAATGCTATCCTATGATTTAAGTCTATATCCAAATATCGAATATACAATATCCGACATATCATAATTTTCTATGTTTTATTATCATAAAGAATTTGTGACCTGCACAAATCCCTAAACCATTTGTTAGTTAATACCAAATTAGTCGCTTAGTATAAGCCTCCCACTTTCAACTTATATTTCTGTGCACTTCATATTCAACCACTTGTTCTTACATCGGAGTAAGAGATTATGTTATTCAAAACAACTGGTGCAATGGTTCATTTTCGTGTTTTTTTTAATTTTTTTTTTCTTGTCAATATTTTGGAATGTACATGGGGTGATTCAGTTTTTCGTCCAAATAATAACATACATTTCAAAGATTTATTAGCCTCGTACGTACATAACCTCAGCATAGTTATGAAAGTTTCCTGATACATCGTGACACAGACAACCTATTCGCCAAAACACTGTAAAGGATGTGGATTTTTATGTACAACTAGCTTCGACATAGCTTACCAAACTTTGAAGTTTAAATTAATGGTTGAACTTTTTTAAAACTTTGACAGATGGAGAATTACTGAGGTTTGGACTTGGTTCATACTTCTATAGAATTTCTTTCTGAGTACTGGTCTTGTTGCTACAAAAAAAAGTAACTTACACATAAAGCAGTGAAAACGTTTTGCTGTTTCACTGGCTGAATTCTGGAAACGCAATAAATTATCTACAGCATTGCGTATGTCTTTATTGGCTTTCCTTTCATCAGAAATTGCCTGTCAAATACAATAAATCTGTCTATGCACAAGCCATTCACTGATTAATACACATGTACGGCAAAAGTTTATTTATCTACGGTAACCCAACATAAATGATTAACGTTCAAAGTAATATAGTTAACGGGGGGAAAAGTTCTATTGAATTCCTGCGTCATATAATGGGCACTTCATTTTCATAAATCTAATTTTATTGCACAATATATAAAGAGCAATTAAAATAATATACAATGGCCGTCAGATACACCACGCTGTTTGTCACTCATATTAATTTGTACATTATGAAGTAAACAAACACGGTTTAATTAAACACCGGAGTTAGTCAATCAAGGTACCCTAAATATTTTGAGGGATTGTTTTTTATGTTAAACCCTGAATCTTAAATCTATGAATATATTTTTATGCTACCGAATCCATTCGTTTACTTCGACGACTCGGAGATTTCTGCCCACTAACGAGATAAATGTATGAAATGTAATCGGATAACATTCTAAATAATTCAAGTATTCATTATTTTATTATCGTATTTACGAAACTTATGCACTTGACAAAATTATATTTATAACAAATTTGTATGTTGTTTCATTCAGCTGCAATCAGCAAGCAGTACTTGTTCATAATACTTATTTTCCCAACACTAGAAAATTACTTCTAATTGTATGCAACGTAGTAATATTGGCTTTCTATCAGTTAACACATTCGCTCGCTACGGCACTGTGACTTTGTCAAGGATTTTAGTTTTCTGGCTGATGTTAACAGTTAGTTATATATATAACTTTACTTGCAGTTGTTTTTTTGTTGTTTTTTCTCGTAAAGAAGTTCGTTGCATTACTTACGCAATTATTTCCTCATGCCGATTACAGTTACCAAGTTATATAACCGTATTAAGCTGAAATCCTAGTAAATGTATCGTTATTTTTACCAGATCAGTTGCCTTAATTAATTATTAATTTGTTTATAGACACACACCTTGTAATTCCTCATAACGTCTAACTGCAATTGACTATCAGAAATAAACAACTTAAATTTTATTTCACTTATGTAAAGAATACGTAACTCGTACTGAACATACGCGTTTCTGCCTATAGCACATCATCATCATTGTCCTACTTTAACGCACACATCTGTCACCAGACCACTGTTGTTGACCATTTTATTAACGTCTTAATATATGACATTTTCGCAATCACAGTCTTTCTGTCTATTTACACATTAAATCCCTTTTTTTTCGTAAATAATTTAAAAGCAAAACTATTTTTAAACCAGGGTGAATTAGATATCTTTGGCACAGGGTGTATTTAAGGTAAATAAATTTTCGAGTTTTGGCTCTATTTATATATTTATGGTCGATTATCATTATTCTGACAGATTTCTTAGAGTACTGCCCAAATATTCATCGAGTTCCTCGTTCAGTCTCAAACGTCTGTACTAATATTAACAATAAATTCAATAACAAATATCTGTATAATAACAGCCATTCACCTGAAAACGAGAGAAGAATGAAATTTATAAACTCTGTGCACATGAAAAACACATCATAAAATGGAAAATAATGTCAGCTTAACTACAGTCCTTATTTAGAACCTAAGCATCCTGCTCTTACTGTCATGTGGCAAACCCTGTGCTCAGAGTCATGCCTGTCACCCCAGGGAAATGAATGGAGCAGGTGACTATGTTAATCAATGGCTCACTTCGTGCTCATTTCACTATAAAATCAATTATCTGCCATTCACACTGTCGTGACTACACCCAGGGCAGTTCTCTAGACCACAAGAGAGGGCACTGTTCTAATGTTCTGTCCCGGACGTAAACAAAGCAAAAGGCGAGCAATGCTCAAAGCAAGGGGGAGGGGTTTCAAAAGGTTCTGACTGGAATACAGGTCCACGGTTTGCCAGATTTAACGTCAACGTATTAAGGCACAAATGTCCAATAGGAACAGCACTAAAAACTACAAATAATATTTACAGTGAAATGAGGAGAATAAATAAATTCTGAAAACTTATATTATTCTTCATTTAAAGAACTGATATAAATTCGCCCGCACTCCTAAACGCTTAAGACCAAAATAAATGAAACATTTTAACAAAAGTCCCTATGTATAAGTGAAAAACTAAGTATCTTACTTCGTGGTAAGAACACAAATTACAAGTGTTTTAAAACAAAGTGTTCAGGACAAGTTGTGGAATGATAATACTAGGAAAATTTAATGCAAAACGAGAAATTTACTAATTTATACAGGTTTCGTGTTATCGTTAGGTTAGTAAAATTTAGGAAGCTGCTATTGGCTGGGCTTCCGTCTGTGATAAAAAATGAAGTCTTATAGTAGAGGTAAGGGTCCACACGCACTTACCGTCGGCTCTAGATGCAGTAAGTGATCGGAGTCATTTTACTCCGGCACTAACAGCACGGTAAGTCCGTAAAGGGGAAGATAAAAATCCTGCCCCTGTCTGATATTAAACCTTTATCATACAGATCATAGAAAATAGTTTTACTTACGAGGTATAAGGATGTTGTAACATTTTGGAAAGTTCTTGTTGGACTGAACAAAATATATCTTATCTTACTTTCGCCCACAATGCTGCATAAATTTTCTCACTGCCGTACTGTACAGCATCTCATTTCTCAAGCTTATGTTGTGTGGTTCTGACAAAGAATTTTACACCGTTTAGTGATATCTGCTTAGAGGAGAGATGTTTTAAAATCACTAACATAAATCAAATGATATAAAATTATAAGATTATCAAATGGGTCATTCAATGTTATCTTCATTATTATATGCATAAACAATATGTAATATGTCACCATATAGACCATGTTTAAAACAGTTAATATATTTTGTGGTTTTTACGTTTATATGTAATATATGTCATACGGTGTTTCATCTTTCTAAAGTTTTTTTCTCCGTTTCGAGTCTTTACGACACAGCAGAGACAGCGATTCAGTCCCATTTACACTCTGATCAGGAAATCGCATGGGATCAACACCACTAGAAGCGATCCTCTCTTATCATCATAATGTACAGTTTTTGGACGTCAAGGATGTTTTCGGACGCCATTTCAATGACATATCGATATTCTCTTATCGAGATTTTCTGTTGCCGTAATACTCCGGACTTTTACTCAGGAATTCCTCAGATTTTCGGATGAGTTACCGAATTTTTTTAGATTTATTGTGTCTTGTTATTTAGAAGCGGACTGCGAAATAGCGTTTATAAGTATGTCAATTCCTCTTTCTTCCAAATTATTATCTCTTCCACAATAAAAAACTATTTTTTCATCTCATTCGACGTTATATACATTCGAACCGGGTATATTACGAATGCAAATATGAAGCGTTGCCTTAAAGCCAGTCTGCCCGAAACGACGGAATCACCTAAGTCTTGAATATCTCGGAAGACATTAAGTTTTCTGCCTGAATTAGTGATTTGAAGGAAGGCAAATGTAAACATTTTAAAATTCCTGATGCAAAACAACAGATCCACAGCCTATACTGTACTGTGGTCTGTCCCCACTCTCCCATTGTAGCAGGCGTATTGATTTGCGAACGTAAACCGTCCCAGAAACGAATTAACCACAGTGACTGAACAGAAAAACCTTCATGACATACAGAAACATTAAAAAAACTAAAACATTCATAGAAAAGGAAATTAATATTTAGAATTCCTGCATTAATATTATATGACAAATCACCTGATCTAACTGCGATATTTCGTTGTGAGAAATGGTCAAAGAACGCGTATGTTTAATTAAAACTTAGGATGTCAATAATGTTGAATAAATAACCATGGCTATCTGAAAAATTCCACAGTTGATACGTGCACGGCAGCATATCGAAATATTGAAATGCATTCACACTTATGAACAAGAATGGGGAATGATGGAAGAATACAAAGTAAAATTTCATAGTAAATATTTACATTAATTATACATTCATGCCCGAAGCAAGTGTTCATATTTTAATGTAGGCAGAACGAGGTAATTCGCGGTTTATACAGACAACTTCTACTGTGAAATGTACGATGCTACGATACATATGCTTATGGCAATAAGTTCGCATGGGTAGATAGCAAATATAAACGGAATTTTTTAAAACAATAATTTGTGAAACGGCCAGTCGCATGACAGAAAACGAGGTGAAAAGAGTGGATTAAAATGGATCGCAGGTATGGAACGGGAATGAAGCATACTAAGGATCGTATCTGAGAGATGAATTTGTTGTGTTCAGATTTTAAATTTATCATACATACATGAATACATGCAAACACGCATGCATGCACAGACATACATACATGCATACATACCAAACACACACAAACACAATACATTAATAAACTCCGTGATTATAAAGGTTAAAGCAGACTACATTTTTACCATGACGACTATAAATGTTCGACTTTTATTGCATTCTGACTATACACACGTGCCTTTGAACCGCATAAACTGAGCTTCGCTTTGATCCACGCAATTATTTCAGGATATTTTACACGTTTCATTTATTCGAGATAAAGCCACTTCTTGTAATTGTGTTACGCATGACTTTAAATATTCCAACCCACACAAAATTCAAGTTCAACGTGATTATGTACAAATCAAAGTGATCAGCTATATTAACTTCCTGCCCTCTACCTAGCCCTAAGTAGCTTTACATCCAGTAATATAGTACAATCGACGGGAGAACGACGAATAAAATTAGCCACTGAAAGCAAACACTTTGAGAATAACGAATACATATGAAAGAATTTATAAATTAGCACAACGTGAAATGAGTTTACGACAACGAATACTCGGTTAAGAGGTCTTCGTGTACATCACAGAGATACTGTGGTATGGTGTTTATACCGCGTTTCGTAAACGTGAGGTCTGATGTATTACGCAGATGGTTCCACAATGCATACATTGCCACATACGTTTAGTGAATACTGACACCTTCAAAGCAGTCAGCGTTTGACTTGTATTATACGTATTTCAACGAGTGTAATACACTGCTGAAAATAAATTCCCGAAAATTCTATTTTCTAAACAGATTCAAAATCAGACATATTTAAGGAAATTCTTTTCAGTAATATAAGAACGTTATCTATGGTCAAATCAGACGAGTAGGCTATTGTTACAATGACATTTGTTTGCCAACAGAAGATCGATTTGTGTGAAGGGTCAAATTTTTTCCGTATTTTTACAAATGCCGCGCAGTAATGTTTCAAAACTTAAAGTAAGAATATTCTGTAGAGGATTTATTTTGTATGAATGTATTACTATAGATAATTCATGCCATATTAAAGACGAGATCAGCTTTGTTTTGACCTCTGATTTTGACATTCGTATCTTTTTCGGTATCACAGACTGAACTTTCCATATAAGCCTTTGCTGTTTCGCTATTATCCCCCCCGAAAAAGTCTGATTATTCCAACAATATTTCTGAAAGAGCTGATAAAATGTATTTTTTCAATACAAACAAAACACTGTGCCCACAGAACACCAATTGCGATCACAAAGCACAGTGAATCCAAATTAGTATTTGATACAAAATCAATTAATCATGTAGTGTCATAACTCAACACATGCAAGTTTCTAGTCATACAAACAAAAAACTGTGCCCACAGAACACAAATTGCGATCACAAAGCACAGTGTATCCAAATTAGTATTTGATACAAAATCGATTAATCATGCCATAACTCAACACATGCAAGTTTCTAGTGTAGTCTCCTGCTACTTCCAAATAATTCTCAGACATACTATAATAGTTACATTGGTGTCAATAATTCAGTTAGGGATTGAGTAGAAAAGTTGGATGAAAGGACACAGATTTACAGTTCTGTAGTAAGATTTGGAATACCTTTTCTACCTCGGAAGTAAATGCAACAACACGTGGATTGTGTGGGGTATCTGAAGCCGTCTGTTTCAACAACAGACTGTTATGATACTGGTAACACAGAGACATTACACGTCAGCTCTGTTACATTTTGGAGATGCAATAAGCGTAAACAAGACAAGCGCGTGCGAAGCCCTAGGAGGTTACACCAACACTGAATATTCTGACATTGTCTTCTTCATACAAACAGAAATTTCACACATTGAGACCCGAGGGTTGAAGCATTCAGTAGGTAGCAGTAGGATGAGTATTACAAGACCCGAGGCAAGCCAGTTTAATGGCCAATCCTCGTTGAATCCACTAAGCACAGAAATCGTTAACTGCTATGCGCCCATGTCGGACTTCTACTCCATCTCAGCTGTTAAGAGGAAATATAGACTCGGGTTCAATACATACTTCGCAGTGCATAAAATCATTTAAATAGAAGACAACATACAAAGACACGAACAAATCACATGTGTATGCCGTTCTGTGGTTAGAATACTTGCCATTACTTGAGAACTAGCCACAGTAATTTGCATAATTTAATTAGAAACTAGAAAACTTTTAAGCACGCTATTGCCAGTCAGAACTTCCACAAAGCGATGGAATTCTCAAACCACATATTACTGGTTCGTCGTAGGTCGCAAAGCATTATACCAAGTGTTCCAATTCAACTTCGGCTCGTTTTCACAGACTACGGGTTGAAAATAAAACTAACATTCGGAAAAAAAAGAGGAAACTTTTCAACTTTAAGTTTAGTGAACAACAAATTGACAATTTCATGAAAATAAAAAACAACTCTAAAGAACTAATTCCCCTAGGGTACTTTAGAAAACCTAAAAACTTTACCCAACAGCCACTACACAAATATATTACAAGACACACTACATAAGATTCTACGGTCAGGCGTAAAAGTATAATTTCTTTAAACATCGTGCGGGCCTGCCAACTGAAGCAAAGGAATATGAAACATAACTAAAGACAAACCCTACTTTAGGAATTGTACATAAAAGCATTCAACGAAACATACGTATACAGATCAATTAGACGCGTAACATACGGTTTGGTTTTGATTGGTTATTTTGAATTAAGGTTAGTTTAAGTTCGGTTGAATTAGATTAGGCTCGATTGGGTTGGATGAACTCTCGTTAAATGATGGCTGATGTTAGGTTAATTCGGGTTAGGCCTGGTTATGTTGTTTTAGGTAGGATTGTGTTACGCTGGGTGAGGTTGGAATACGTTAGGTTAGGTTGCATAAGGTTAGTTTGAGTAAGTTTGGATCATTTTCGGTTGGTTTTAAAAAAAATAAACTTTCAAAGTTGGCTACCTCGCAAAACGCGACGTCACATTCTGGTGATCGGAGGTTCATCTTCACATTTTTCGATAAAGTGAGAATGTCGTGACGCTCGTAGCGTCCCATAGCATGGCGTCACAACGTTCGTCTTCAAGATGCTTATCGTCCTACTCTCGTCGTCGGCCTTCCACCGTTGTGTCCTTTGCGCGTCCCAAGGCCCGCCATCGCTTTATTTGCAAATCCTCCGCCTGCGTCGGGTAGATAGGAGAATCGATGCCCGGCGTCGGTTTGCTAGTGTCTTGTCGTACGGCGTTCGATTACTCATCATCGCATTTTTTAAATCTTGTGTCTGTTACGGCGAGAATCATCGTGACAATCGCGTACCGTACGGCGACCTGATGTCCGGCTTTGCTTTTATCGGAATTGTGTCTGTTTCATGTGATAGGCGTCGCGACGTCAGGAGTCAGATTTATAGCTAACGGCACCCGAAAGCCACCATCGGTTTATTCAGAATTCCATGTTGATGTCGGTATATCGGCGTCGTGCCTTATGGAGTTCTGATGTTCGTCTTCCCTCGATTGAGAACCTTGTGTATAATCAAACGATAGTTATCTCGACGCTCGGGGTCTGCCTGCGTTGTGTTGTACGCAGCCCTGATGCACTTCGATTTATTTTGAGTCGTGAGTCGTCGTCGAGAAGATAGGCTCCTCAGGCAAGTCTTCGCTTTATTCGGAATCTTTTGTATTGTTCGGCTGATAGGCGTCGCGACGCCAGACTGCCTGTTTTCTTTATTGTTCATAATAAAAGTCGCTTTTCCAAAATGAACAATAAAGACGTAATAAGATTTTGATCAGTAAATGTAATGCTGCAACTCTCAGTTCACGTGCGGCTTTAGCATACTGGGTAACCGACTAGTTCACTCCACGGAACAGTGTGCCTCTCGCAAGGCTAGTCAAGATTTTCCCAGAAAAGCCGTGTTCACAACGACCCACTATCAGCATCTGATTCATACAAATCCAATCCACACTTTTTAATCTCATTTACCTAAGATTCAATTTATCATTGTCCACTTAAATACGCCTAGATCTTCCAAGTGGTTTCTTCTCTTCGGGCTTTCAAACAAAAATGTTTTATGAATTTCTCCGTTATCAATCTTTTAGTCTCACATTTATCTCCAAAATTCTGTCAGTTTACTTCTCTTAGGTCAGAAAACCTCTAATATGTGTTCGCTGCTTCTTCTCTCTTATTTTTCATCTCAGATTACAGAAATGGGTTAAGCCGATTCCAAATTAGTTTTGATCAAATGCATTATAAATATTTCTATACTTATTTCTGCCAATCCTCATAAAATACTAAGTCAATGAACGAGAAGTACAATTTCCATTAAGCCGTTCGGAAAAATTAAAAAAGAAACATAGCTAGAAATTTTGTGTTCAGAATAATTTGTTATATTACTTTGAATTTATAGTTTATAGCAGGGATATAGACAGAAGTGGCTACTTGAATAAGTGCATGTTAATATCGTCTCCGGTGTAATAATAGAAAATCATATTCAAGAATAATATATTCTAAATCATCAGCACAGCTGGTCTGTATAGAATCATAGACGTTATTTATCGGTTTAATGCTCGCCTAGCTCAGACGAAAATATCTGGTGGTGACGTCTTGGAATTTTCATCAAGCTGGCTACGGGGTCTCAGCACATCGCGTCGCGACGCGGAGACGTTGTAACGCCAAAGTGAATTAAGTAACAACAAACTACACATAATGGTTACCGCAATGTAAAATCTATAAGTTAAGCTGGTCTTTGTTCAGGCTAGATAGCGAAGTGAATTTAAAAATAGAAATTATTTAATCTAATTTATACAGTTTTAATGATTTGTTAAAATACGATGTCAGATCCATTTATTGCGTAGCTTTCATTACAATGGATAAAGTTTCTAAAATTTATAATATTTTACACCCGCCATATCAACTGCTGATATTCGAATGAGATATCATAGGATAAATAAGGATAGATGTAATTAACAGACTCATTCTCAGATCATTTCTGCGTTACTGCGGAAAAGTGTGTTAATTCACAGATTCTCGTGTCCTTGGTCACTTGAATAGCCCCATACGAATCTTACATAAATGCATCCTTCCACCTCTCGTTTTAATACTCTTTTGGTAATGTTAACATTTTCTTATAATAGGGCGTTCATTAAGAAACATTCTTCAAGAAAACTTCTTCCACCTCTCATTTTCTTATATGAACTCCATTCACAGCTAACTCCAGCATAAAACCTGCTGCAGTCTTACAGTGGAAATATGAAAAATTAAGACTCTGGTCGTTACATTTCAAAGAAGTTGCGATGTTCACTGTATATGGCCGTGAGCAACAATTCTGACGAGAACAGTTCTGCAACTCTGAGATGAAACTATTCCAGAAAGTTCTGACATCCACAGAGCAAAGCCTTGTACCTAGGGCTATTTTCTGTACACTCAAAAATAACACAATCTACTAACCGTGGTTACAAATGTGCAATATGGGACTAGTGAAATGCACAAACTTCACAGCAGAATGTGTAGTCCTTCTCCACGGCAAACGAGATAAGAACAAGAATGTTATCTGCATGTCTGAGAACAAATCTGATTATTCAGCAGTTTTAATTTGAATGTTTACGTTTCTTGGAGTCAGGCGGTGAGCGCACACAGAGTGTCAGTTTTTCGGTATGAAATTCGGCGTCGGCGAGACTGCATTATGAATTGTTAAAGTACATGGAACAACGTCCTCCTATGAAAACCGATAATCGCTGGTGTGGTAAAGAATTTCACCGCCTTTAATGAAATCCTTAACTTGATCATCGTATTCACAAGACACTTTTCTGTGCCAGATTAATCAAGTCCACATACGCATGATCCGTTTCTTAAGATAAATTTGTACGTCGCCCTCTATCTATGCACAGGTTTCTTAATTAATCTCGTGCCTTAGGGTTTTCAGACTAAGACTGTTATGAATTAATCGCATGTCTGCAATCAGTGATGTGTGCCACACCTATCTTAACTTTCTTCATTTAAAACATTTTAATTATATTTGATGATGAATATAAATTATGAAGCTTCTATTTATATACTTTTCTCTGACGTTCTGTCACGTTCTCTCTCAAATTCAAGTATTTTCCTCAAGTACTATGATCTCGAACAGTGATGATTAAGCTTGGTTCGTGTTGAGTCCTATTACATCACACTTAAATCGAAATTCATGTAGTTTTCTCTACAAACAACTCACAGTACAATACATCGTACATTACAAAAAATACAAAATTCCTCGACACCTATAACTTCTTTCTAAAATAATTTTTTGTGAAACTAAAAGAAAACATAACACACAACTAATATCTGTTTATACAGGAGTATTCTAAAGTATCACTGCTGTTTTATACATAATAGTTTTCATAGTGTTGTATGTATATGCTTATGTTGATCGTTACATATCCCAAATTAATGCATTATAAACAACATATAAGTAAAAATTGAAAGTGTGTTAACGTTTCGGGACCAAACATCGCGGCCAAGTGGTTCACTTCTTCAAATCTCGGTCCGGAGACCGGGTATAATTACTGAGGTTCTTCTTATTTTCCCTTGGTCCTCCAGGTAAATTACAAATTAGTATCTTACACTAGGCCCCAACCGCTTCCTTGCAAATATATTTTCCTACAATGCAAAGCAAATAAAGTCTGAACAATTGACAGCGCAGTTAAATATTGAAACCACAAATAATAATAAATTAATATAAAGGTTTACTTCTCGAAACCCATGTATAACGTGTTATGTCCAGAAATAGATTGTAATGCATCTCCAACAAGTAAACAATAAGCTAATGATCACAAAAACCCTTAAATAATATGTTTGAAAAATTCTGTAAGCTCCAAGTACCGATTGAATTATCTCATTATTCCATGACGAATATTCCGGAACAAATTCTTAGCAGACTTTCTCAGTGCAATGACAGTTACAGTTATAATACTTGCGGTTTCATTTATACTTTGTACAGTTCATCAAACGTCGAAAAACACCGGGCAGGTCACAGACAGGATTAGAGATGAGAGATTACATTTGGTTCGACCCTGCGCTACAACTTGTACAGGTCATCTCTTAAGATACCCTTCCCTATTGAAAATTCTTTGCAGAGCGGGAACATACGTCTGTCTTTCAAGGGAGCGACCGCTGAGGGCAGATCTGGAATGTGCGGTTCGCCTGGCATTCACGCCGCAGGCGAAAAGGGAACTAAGTCATACACGTACCATATTCCCCACTTTCCAAGTAATGTGGCTAGACAAATACAACTTGCCCTCCACAACAGAACAGAGAGAGAGAGAGAGAGAGAGAGAGAGATGGCTTTCATCTGTTGTAATACACAAACCTTCAGAAACCAGAGTAATTCATATCACATAAAATTGTTTGACGTCGGAGTTCTATATCGATATATTTCGAGAATTGGTCTAGATGACTGAAACTCCGATATCGTTAAGGGCGAATTTTTCGTTCAACTATAATAGTGCTACCTGCTTTGCAAGGCAAGACTGTATACTATGAAGTCTAAAAAGCAGGCAGCCAGCTGGTGACTATTTACAAACATGAGAAATACATAAAGATGACAGGAATGAAGCAATTGGTGGAACAAAGGACCAGAAAAAGAAAACGAGAGAATAAAGACTGAGAAAACAACTCGGATAAAAAAAAAACAGGGAACAATATCATCCTGCAATTCTCAAACCGACTCTAAAAATTCCTGAATTCATTATAGACTCTTATTATACAAACACGTGTTCCTGTGACTGTGTGCGTTTCCTTACAATTTGACTAGAGATAATTTGTATTAGAGACCAAAATTTTTCGTCTACTGACAAAAAATAAACTGGATAAGAACAATAATATAATACATATGACCATTTAGAAATACGCTGCTTGAAAATCGTCCGGTTTTTGAGGTTTGAACAGATTTTCTTTGAGCCAATATGGTAAGTTATAAAAAGTGTAATAATACAACAGAAACATTAATTTTAAGACATTCTGTCACGTATCCGGAATAGCTGGAGCAGAGAGGAAGGAATTAGTAAAGAATTCTGAAGTAATCCGCAAAACAATATTTATAATTTGTAAATTTCACTGAATGTTTGGGTGATCACATCAAGTAATATAGATTAAAATTTTAGTCAGATAAATAGAGGCAGTGTCTGAGAGGGTAACTGAGAATTGACAGAAGAATAACATTAAAATAATTGTTAAAGAAATATAATTACGGAAAAGACGGAGGACCCGATTCAGAATGTGGCCTGATGGCAGTTTCTTTATAACATGGTATTGAACTTCCGGTTTCCGCAAAAGTATGATAATTCTTGTCTAGCCGAGTATCTATTGTCATCTTAAGAAGGACTCTGCTTCATGAAGTTAATTATAAAATAACATCGACCTTGATGATGGAAACAGATAAATTCTCCGAAACAACCGTTTCTAACCCAAATACGATGACCACCCGAAAATATTTCAGTGCATTTATGCGCCGTAAAAGCTTAAATATTTCATGAATTTGTAAGCCAGCATCTACCATGAATCGAGGGAGGAGGACTGCCAGAGCCAAGTCTTGCTGATTACGTTTGTGCAGATGTCTCTGAAACTGGTTTATAAAAGCAGAAGCTCAGTCTAAACCAGCAATAAAATCATGAATGAGAGCTAACTCATATTTCCAAGGAAATGAAAAAATAAATTCTAGGTAGTAAATGTGAAGCAGGACATTGTCAACAGAAAATCCTTACCAAATGCCACTAAAATTACGAGCAATATAAAATATAAAAAATGTATATCATTCGAGCATGAAAACACGAAATTCATCTAACCGCCATTTAAAAAGTCAGTTCTTGTCTTACAGAAAACGACGCATCTGTGTTACAGTAAATTGTTGGTTAATGTTGTTTAAGGAAGTAATCATTGTTTATTCTCTTAGTTATACGAAATCCATAAATACACTCTGTGAGAAATTGGATAGTGTTACTGAATGCTAAAGCACGTGGTACATTGGGTAACTACAATGCTTTAAAGGATTGAAGTTTATGGTTATCGAGGCTGGCTATATCCGTTTTACAAACTTATATTTCTCAAAAGTTAATGGAAGATTAAAGCTTAATTGTTCAATAACAAACTGTATTCCTAATCTTCTGTTGACAGTTTAGGTTACGTACGCCTTTAGGACTCTTTTGCGTTCTTAAGGTCACGAGTTAATCTTTTTGAACGTAAATTTAGTTTAGCAGCAGAGGAAAAGAACTGCTGGTGAAAAAGTCACTAGAGCACCTCTAAATCAAATTACATAATCCTTCTGATGTATGGTAGCAACACTGCCGAGGCTGCTGGGGGAATTCTATTATATTCTTCCCACAGTAAAGATTAGCTCCAGTTTCTTATAAAGTGGAAGTACATTAGCGTAGGATACACTCCCTATATTTATAACACAATTTTATTGTAAAGAATAATGCAGATAATTTATTTTGTGTGACATACGCAAAAATAATTTTATAAGTTTATTCTTAAGATAGTGTAGTTGCGTCATATTGTGACTTATTAAATTAAAATTAAATTATTTGGTTATTCCGTCAAATCACAATGTATTTAAAATAAGATAATTAAAATAATTAAAATATAATTCTGTGTTCCATATCGAGACGGAGATTACACCCCCCCACCACCACCACCCATTCGCCAAGATCATAGCATCGCCGTGTAAACTGCTGTTTCCTAACTGGCAGAATATTTGTCAGCACTGCTGATAGAACAAGCTAAGCTACAAACGCAAATTATGCCCCGCACACAGGGTAAAACCGTCAGAATGGAGTGAATCTTGGTTTAACCCTTTAAAATCAAGGCTCGTCTAAATAATATCTAATAATTCAGGCCTTACATCAAAGAAAAGACCATTCGAATGACGTTCAAGGAAATAATCCCTGTTTATAATGCAAAACCATAAATCAGATGTATATTTATTTCTTATTAAATCAGGTGCTACATTTAGTTATCAATAGATTTTAAAGGCTTAAAAACGTCCTTGAATTTAATGCCTACATTTTACCGTGGCCGTTAATTAATTTATCATAGCTCTCGAACATTTATCATTTAAAATTAAATTATTTGGTTATTCCGTCAAATCACAATGTATTTAAAATAAGATAATTAAAATAATTAAAATATCATTCTGTGTTCCATATCGAATAATCGATTTACAATTGGATATGGAACACAGAATGATATTTTAATTATTTTAATTATCTTATTTTAAATACATTGTGATTTGACGGAATAACCAAATAATTTAATTTTAAGTTTATTCTGTCAAAGATCTAACAGAACTCTATGCATTGCTTTCCACTACGTTCAACACATTGGTAACACTATTGGGCCTTTAATCCCATTAAGATAGTTTTTAAAAAATAAATTATAGACTGTTAATTATTTTATTTAATAACGATTCACAATTGGAAGACTTTACGTTCAAACGTTTAATATGACGGTACATGATTAATTTAAAGGGATGTGAAAGGAAGGGATTGTGATTTATTTCAAGTTACTGTCCAAGCATTCCACTAAAATAAATGGGCAAGGCCGCGTTCAAATTCAATCAGGATGTGAGATGCAAGGTCCTTACGGCGGTGAACATAACGATGTCACTCTGGGTTGAGAATGAAGGTGGAGACAATATACGTCTTTCTGTGAAATGCTGACATCTACCTACGAGTCCATAAGGTGTTCGGTTAGGATGGCCAGTTTCCGAACACAGAATCAAATCCTGGACCTTCTAAATAATACAAATAAACCACACAGTTGCGAAGTACTGCGAGAAATTAGAAATTTAAAACTTTATTTGTCCCTGGGCTATTTAGAAAGATTTCTACAACTGCGTTCTTAAAAAGCGTCGAAAAGGTAACTAATATAAAATACGAAATGGAAAGAAATAATGATGGTATATTTTACGCAGTGCCAGAGAATTTGCCTGCAGGGACTTAAAAATAAAAATATTACAAAAATTGCAAACATGATAGTGAACTTCAAGCTAATAAAGAAACCTGAAACTTACTATACGCCAAACAGGAGTCGTAAACATTCAACTGCATTTTTCAATGTTGAACATTATTTTTTTCTTAAATTATTTAATGACACTATTTCAACTTTATTTGTCCAAATAGGCACACAGAATAGTTGTAAAAGGTATATTTGGAAGGATGTGCAACAAGATATAGTTACATGTTTTGTTGTATATCGTCCCAGAATTTGCCTGTAAGGACTGTTGGAAGCCATGAAAACTTTCAGGACTGACAGACAGACAACCTTCGAGTCTAAAATCGACGGCAGGATTTTCTGAATGCGAATCAAGAGTGTTAAGACAGTCGAAGAAGGTTACGTGGTGATGCCAATTGAATCAGTAACTAGGATGCAGACATTGTATCATACACGGCTATGTACGAGAGATACACCAACATTAATTTCTATTTTTATTGCTGATAGGGTTAGTTGCATGCATCGAATGTATGACGACATTTACTTAGGAAGCAACACTTCTCGCACTCACGCGTATTTGAGACTCATTTGAAAACAGAAACAGTCAGGGGTTATTACGGTCCTATTCGTTTCATATGGAAGCACACAGATTGGATTTCATACATGAGAAACTGTAAACTCGTGCATGAACTTCAGAGGAGTGTGACTGGCACTCAGTCAAATTAGTTCATTCCAAGAGAAACGTACATCTGACAACACTGTTGATACAAAGTTTGAGGGATACAGAGTGAATTAAAGTATCTTATATGTTTATGTCTTGACATCGTAATATAGCTTCGAAGTTAGTGCCTCGTGAACAAGATGTTGAGAATTTACATTCAGGCACATTGGGGGTGACGATTTTGATTCTATAAATTTTTGTTTACCGAACGAATTTAACTACTTCACTGATATCACTTAGTTCAAAACTTCAGTTAGCACTTGTTGATATTGTCATCGTTTTTGAAGGAGTCTCTGAAATGTTTCGGTAAATGAAGAGTACTGTGCCCAGACTTCTCGACCAAATAGATTATAAGTTAATCTATCAGCAGATCCGCAAGAATCTCCTGGGTAGCTACTGTAGTTTTTATTCTCAAGGAGAGCGGAAACATTAAAATACTGTAAACGTACAACAGGGTTCAGACGTTGAGTAATATTTAAGATCTTGTGTTAAACTTAATATGGCGACGACAGAGGTTCGTAGGTTTCCCTCAATAGACAGGTCTGAGGTGGGAATCTCTTTCTGCCATTTTATGTTGGTGGATTAAACATTTTCACCATATCATCCAGTGTCCCACATATGAATAAATATTTAGTTTCTTCTGTATGAGATGATAAAGTTGCGTCATGTGTGATAAATATATATTTGTTTAAATCTTGTCAGTCTAATCACAATAAAATTTCTATTAAATATTAAAATATTACTATAATTAACATTTAAATATTTAAAATTGTTCTGTATGTACGTCGTGCTTAACATGATTTTGTGTGGGTGAACGTTTTGTTGTTGTTTTTGTATCATCCTGTAAAGTAAATAATATAAAGACTAAATGAATATTAATAAATTAGAAATAGAAAATAAAATAATATATTGATAATTTAATTTTGAAACATACCAGAAATGAAGATGTGTATATCCTTGTTTTCAGTTGGTTTTCTTCCGACAAATGAAACAATTCATATTTGATTTGATTTCCGCTGTTTTGACTTTTTCAAATATTTACGACCTTCCTATGCAAAAGTTCAGTTTTTTACTTCCGTATAAAAACGTTCAAAATGTAATTACATAAAATTCGCAGAACAGCGCAACTCTACTCTTCTACATTTATAGTTGCCTGATTATGATAATGTAATATTTATTTAATTTCAGACTAGACTTAATTATCTGTAACGAAAATATATTTTAAAATTATTGTATTTCCCCCATTCTTATTCCATATACTTTGTAATTTATTGCTATTTACTCGAGAATTACTTGCATAGAGTCCAATACGACATTTTACAAGGCGAGTGTTTAATGATTTAAAATTTTTTGCTATGCAATCCCTCATAACCTATTACAGACCTTGTACTGATCTTTTTATGAACACTTTATAATGTAAATTAGCATTCCGCATTATAAGTTTTGCATTAACTGAGAAAGAGCCAGTTGCTGGTTTGAATTTATACAGTCTTGGTAACAGCATTGCATGGAGTACAGCCACATTCAGAAATTAAGGTGTGGAACAAGGAATATATTGAAGGAAGAAAAAAATAAATAAAAGAGGAAAAGAGGAAAAGAAGGAAGGAATAAAATCTGGTGCAGTACAAAATGAAGACTGATATTTTCAACTAAGAGTATATAATGGCTGTTGTGCGTGACTGCATAACAACAAATATTCATCCCGTATGGTCCGAGCTACAGACAGAGTCATTAAATAAGCAACATATAGATAAATAAACACATTTAAGCACTATAAGCCGGGATTTTCTGTAATGGACATTTTATATTTAAACGCCATTTTGATAACTATACATCATGTTATATCCACATGATACTTTTTGGTTCAATTTCCACACGGACGTTTTTTTATAAGTGCCGATCAATAAGACAATAATTATCGAATATATGGACAGTGTATCAGAGATCTCATGCCTGCCATCTTTCGGAGAGCCGATTTATTACTGGTGGCGGAGTAGTCAGGCGCGAATCGATATCAGCGTACATCAGAGGACCGACTGTTACCTCCTCTCAGTTTCCCCTGACTTCGTGAAGTCTGCAAACCGCACCGCGTATCCCATTCGTTGGGAGAAAAAAGAATAAATCGCAGAAGACGTGAAGGACACACACGCGGTGGTGTTCGGCTTGTTGTAAATTGAGCTCTGCACTTCCTGTGTCTTCGTAAACCATGGTGAGTACAATTCAAAATCAGTGATACATGTTAGTACAACCTTTAAATGCGACAGATTCTTCAATTCATTAACCGGACAACAGTACACCATATATTAATCTTATTACTTACTGACTCCATGGAACAGAGTTTTCTTCTAAAGCTCATAGTCGCTTAGCTAGTCAAGATTTGTCCGCCTTTTATTAAGCACAAATGTTCATTTCGCCACTGCACGCTATAGTGAGTGAGATGAATCTGATCTGCATTATCGAAACCAATTTCGTTTACAACCATTTTAATAATATAAAATATTATTTGAACACTTTTATATTATTAATGACAGACGATGGGACAAAACCTCGGTCGCCCGTTAAACACCGAGGTTACTGTGTCAACAATCATTATTAACAATCAATAATTTTGCATTTTTACACATTATATTTATGGTTGTAATTCTCAAAGTAAATATCACTTATTTACCTTAACATCATTAATTAAATTATCTTTAAGATGATAATGTTGCGTCATTATTGTGTTGAATATATACTTGCTCTAATGTAAATCGAAATAGTCGATAGAGAACATCATTTTAATATATTTTAAATATTCAAATGTTAATTGTAATAATATTTTAATATTTTAACATCTAATAATAATATTTTATTGTGATTTGACTGATAAAATTGAGCAAGTATAAATTATCTTTGTAATGAGACGGTCCTGTTTCCTTTGAAGTAGTAGCTGAATTTGCATATTGTGTTTCGATGACCTTCCGGCTTTAAAGGATCTCATTTGAACGTACTATCCTAGCCTGATAAAATCAGGATGCTGAGAAAAATATTTCGACCTGAGACAGAATAAAAAGAAGGTTGCGGGAAATTAGAAAGAGATGGATTGTAATTCATACCCTTCACCAAACATTATTAAGGTAAACATGTAAAGGACAGTAAGATTGGTGGGGCGTGTAACACGGATGGAAAGTGAGAAGCACATATACAAGTGTAGTCGGAAAACGTGACTGGAGAGTCAGTCTACTTACAAGACCTTTGCGTTGATGAGATCAGTATAAATCTCAAAAACAAATGCAGTATTAGAAGTGTGCTGGATATTCTCCAATGGTGGGTGAACTTATTAAAACGGTAATGAATTTAAAATGTCTCGGCGAGGAGTCTCTCGATCAGAGTAGCAGGATTCTGCACCAAGGACTGACATTATGAGTTATGTGTTGCATTTGTTACAGTACGGGTTTGTGAACTACGCACTGGAGTTGCTAGTAGTGAAGACGTTCGGAGAAGAGATATGGGAGAAAATTAAGTAAGTTCAAAAGTATTTTGAATCAGCTGGTAATATATACGGGCTATCTTAGGTGGCGGTTCATGAAAGGTGTCGTAAAATTTATTTTATAAGGTTAATTAACTGTTTGCATCTTTCACCGTACGACTAATAATCCTTGCAACTGACCTATTCGTACTTGTTTCAGATGAATCTTCTATAGGCGTCTTTAATAATATTTGTGAAGAATGCAATTAATCTTCAAACTTTCACACAAAAGAGAATTAACTGTAAAAATCATCTCATGACTTCTTTTACTTTAATTATTCATTGCATTAAAATTTTAGAGAAATAATGCGACAACAAATTTTCTATTTTTATCAATGTGTAGCAGCATAGTGACAAGACTTGTAGGTACCAAATAGTTCGCTCTAGGCTTTAAACTAAATATCTTCGGAATACCAGTATAGTGACTAGCTACGGGCTGGACGACCGGGGTTTGATCCCCGACGGGGGCAGAGGATTTTTCCTCTAGCCTCTGCGTCCAGACCGGCTCTGGGGCCCACCCAGCCTCCTCTACAATGGGTACCGGGGTCCTTTCCCGGGGGTAAAGCCGGCCGGGGCGTGATTCTGACCACTTACCCCCATCTAGTGCCGAGGTCAAGGAAGAGAGGAGCTATACCTCCACTCACCCCAAGCGCCTGTATGGCGTATAGTGGGACAAACTTTACTTTACTTTATATCGGTAGATACAGCTTAGATCATTTTACAAGCAATTTTAGGCAGTTAGCTACAAGAAGTGTGGTGTTTTGTGTTACAGATAAGGCAATCGCAGATGTAAGTAAATTTTCGGAGTTTATTTAACAATGTTAACCAGAAATCAAATCAGAATATTTATAGGCAATAACTACATGATTTGGAACTATGAGAGGATTTGTACAGGAGGCTTATACTCTTCGTAAAGTATTGATAAATTAAAGATTGCTGTCTTCTGGGTTATTGCGCCGTGTAGTCTGGTAGATTTCCACCGACGTTTCAGAGGTCATACTGCCTCCGTCATCAGGGCGATGAATTCACGGTAGTGAAACATAGGCTTACATAAAAGACGAATAATTTCTTGACCAATTTAATGATTCAGCTTTTAAATAAATAATAAACACGATGCTACTTAAATAATGACTTTTTAAAATGTTTAGGAAGGACGCAGAAGTGTGTATGGAAGGCCAGTTCCTGGTCCGTCAGATTTATGAGGATGAAATAACCTACAACCTCATCCACGCAGCTGTAGACGTTTTGCGTAAGTTGACACCAAATGTTTTGTCCGTCTTCACAAATACTTTAATCGATATGGAATAACGTTTCTTATTTCTTAAACTCCAATTTAATCTCATGTTTTGTATGTGTGTGAAACTGGATGTCATTCCGCGGAAAGAATGTAGGCCCAGACAGGTACATTAAGATTTTGATATACCAGAACCGTTCTTCGTCAAATTTTGTAATAACTATGGCAGTTTCTATTTATTAGATATTAATTCCATTTAAATTTATATAAACATTTCCCCTTCTCATCTTCTAGTCACAACATTGATTTGTGTCATTAGAACTGTTGTTATCAACATGACAAACAGTTTCGATTAAGTACGTTTGTTTGTATTTGATTTGCGGCTTTCTCTATTTTAAATTATCTTAATTGAATTTAATCGGATTGCTACTGCAAAAATACTAATACGTTTAACAAGCAATTGGTTTCACTGCAGTATAATTTGAAATATTTTTTTCCTCGCCGCTCACTTGTTGCCTTTGCGTGTTAAACTTCTTTATACGTTTGGCAACTTAGTTATTGCTACTTTGTTGTATTTATTATTTTGTTTTTGTGCTGGGTCTTTAATTTATTGTCTGGCTATTAATACTGCACACTATTATTAATGAATTGAATTATTATTGTAATTTTAGTTTTTGAAAACAAATTGCTGATGAGCATACTTTTAATATTTATTGTAGCAACTTTCATTGCTTATCGAAGACCGACATATATTTATTTTCAATCAGTATTTTAACACGTGCAGTTCTTTTACAGATGAGTTTTGGCATAATGTGTCACAATTAGCACAATTAGACACAACAAACACAACTATTAAGACATCTGCTTGTTATTCAAAAGGGCTAAGCAACTATTGTCAGTCACAAAACAACTGGAGAATTTACTAAACATATTTTAATACGCTCGCTTAATATGATTTAAATATTCATCCATATCACTAATAAAAAGGGATGAAATTTTTACAATATTGTAATTTTACTTGCAATTATGAAACCTTTTCTGATTTTGTTTGTTTATGTACTCCATAAGAAGTACATAAACAAACACAAATAATGTTAACTCCATTTGTTCTCTGTTATAATTATCTTTATTTTCAGAAATTCCGGCCAATTCAATATTGGAACTTTTTGGTAAAACATTCTTTGAATTCTGTCAAGATTCTGGTTACGATAAAATCCTCCAAGTCCTCGGAGCAACTCCGCGGGACTTTCTACAGGTAAGCGGAAATATGCTCATGTCCAGTAACATTACAAAACAACAAATTCTTTAATGGCCACGGGACAAAATTTGTGCCGGCCGGGATTAAAGTACGCTCGCATACTGAGAAGCTCTTTCTACCCATGTAATACAGAACAAAAAAACTTGTTTTATTTGCATGACATCAGAACTTGGACGCCCTGCACGACCACCTGGGTACCCTCTACCCGGGGATGCGAGCCCCTTCGTTCCGTTGCACAGAGCGACCAGAAGATGGGGCCCTGCTTCTGCACTACTATTCGGATCGCCCTGGATTAGAGCACATTGTCATCGGAATAGTGAAGGTCGTTCATCGTTTTTATAACACTTTACGTTTTCGTTGCGTAATTCAGTTCGATAGAGGTCTCTTAAGCTATCAGCCGTCTCAAAGCGAAACGAGTACTCCCAGTTTCAGAAACTGAATTGATCCATCATTGTCTCCTAAACACTAGCAATTAATTCCCAATGAGACAGCTGATCTCCCGAGAAGTTTTCGTTACCACTGTCTTTGTTTCTTGATGCATTTAACGACACTTTTGAAACTCTGTGAAAAGCGATCCCTGTGCCTAAACCCTATCATATAGAAATATAGAGTGAAAGGAGATAGAGTTCTGTGCGTTCTTAACTACGGCATTATATGGTGGTGATACGTCATAGCCACTTTCTTGCCACTTTACCTGTGGCTAAATGGATGTCTACTGTTAACCAGTGGATAATGGCTGTAGTCTTCAAACATGCTTCGACATAATGGCGAACTGAAAACTTAAGACATTATCCAGGTTGTCCAGCCCGCAAGCCATTAACTACTGAGCACGTACCCTTCAACTTATCATTAGACGAAGATGATTGAGAATGATGATATCTAAAGGACGTCTCCTACCTAGCTGTAGGTACGAAAATTAAATTAATGATTAAGGGTCAAAATACGTGCATAACATCCATAACAGCGTACTTGCTTTTTTAACTACAATAAAGTCATAACTATGTATATGACAAAAATTCGTAAATGGTCGCAAATGCGTAATAAATAGGACCACGGATTATGCTTTTGACTGTGAGTGTGTTATGAGCTTCCAGAGGCGGAAACATATTCTATTTTCCAAGCATTGCTACTATTAGCATGTTTGAAATATATCTGATATTGGGGGTGAAACGTTAAAATAAGAGGGATGGACATGAAATACGGGAGAAAAGTAAGGGAACAGAGGCACGAAAAGAAGATGGAAACTGAAAAAGATGTTAAGGGGTGATAATGTAATAACTATTTACCCAATGAATTTCATGGGGAATTTTGCACTAGTTAATAGGATCTTAGAATTCTCGCGAACTGTAACGTTCCTGAATTTGTTCTAAATAAAACAGAATCTTAATCTCTTTTAACAAATTAAAGAAGTTATAAATACAATTTAAATACTGACAGGAGATAATTAGCTCATATAAAGGTTCAGTGTAAGATGAAATGGTTAATACATAAATAAAATGTCATTACAATACACCATTTTTGGTTCAGACGGTGGCGAGCAAACTGCATGGAACAGAGGTCGAAGTTAAGATTCTGAAGACCAAGGAAGAGTGTGACCACGCCCAATTCCTCATCACAGAGTTATGTGGTCCAGGGAAAGCCTCTCGACCAGAAGTTACTCAGATTGAGACACTCTCTATAGGTAACTCGCAATTATTTATGATAAGAACATGTTCACATGATTATGTTATTTGTAACATGATGTATGTACAGTACATCCTTCCCGAAATAAGAATCAAGAAGCTGATGAAATGGCAAACTTTCCCAACCTTATATGTTTCAATCTATTGACTGATTCTGTGAATGATGAATTGGAAAGGATTAGGTTTCAAGCAGTTGTGGCGTAATTTAAAATGTTATTCCAACAGTTCTCTGGAGGGAGTAAAATTTTCTGCTATGTAATCAGGCAATTATCGAATGTAACACAAGATATTTGAAAGATATTCTTATGCAACCATAAACCTAGAACAAATTACGTATCAACAATTGAAGCAGGGATAAATCTAAAGTCCGGTTATTATATTCATTTGCATTTGCACTAGTTCAGATGCCCACCATAATGTTTCGAGGAACCTTCAAAATTTAAGGTGATTTAAATGTGAATTGGACAAAGTTAGTAAACATATCGTGCCAAGATATTGGACGACAGTCTGAAGATTGTGGGAATTGTGCAGAGCCCAAGGTGAGCCCGGCCACATTCTGTCGTGTGTTCCCGTTCCACCTGATGTTCGACAGCGATCTCAAGGTCGTACAGACCGGCAGCACAATAGCTAGGGTCATGCCGCGGGTCAGGAGACCCGGGTGTCGCGTCACCGACATTCTGGACACGGTCAGTTGCTATTTTACACGTTTGGTAACCGCGCTAGCATGTGTACGACTGTGTGTGTCTACGTGTATGCAAGCCTAAAGTATGTACGCCCTGTGTAAATAAATACGTTCGTGTGCATGCATAGCCTATATGTACGTAGACTATAAGTATGTTTGGTTTATTTGTCTTTAACAAAGCTGTATCAATCAGATAGAAACATAATTTTGAGTCAATTGAATAAAAATTTTCTTGGATATTATCCATCGTCTAGTAAATATAAAACGTAAAACGACGTTTCGGAGATAGGGATTAGCTCTATCTAGTGGGCCCAACTGTGTAGGAACCTGAAGACGGAGATAGAGTCCCATCTCCGAAACGTCGTTTTACGTTTTATATTTACTAGACGATGGAAGGTCCGGAGATAGGGATTAGCTCTATCTAGTGGTCCCAACTGATCGTCAAGAAGTTTTAGATCTGATATAATTTTGAGGGATTAGAATTGCCTGTTTATTAACCCTCTAGTTATAATTGTACATTCACAGAACTTTAAGGAACTATTATAACATTTAGCATGAATAAATTTACTAAAATCTTGAAAAATGTGAGTGAGCTTTATCCAGGATCCGGGCCGAGAACCGGATCTTGAACCGTCCAAGTACGATTCTGGGGTTACAACGTGAACCGCTGAGTCCGGTAAGTATATGCCTTATGTACTGCACGTAAGCACACTGCAATTCATGATGCACATCTGCAAAGTACCTGCTACGTCTCTCTCTCTCTCTCTCTCACCCCTGAATGCCGACTGATGTACAAATAAAGATTTGGTTGTTCCGTAATTTGGTTCCTTCTGCTTTTTTCGTGTAGTTTAACGCATTTCCTCTTCAGAGCCCCCAGTGGTAGTAGATGTACCATTCACTTTAACATTCACTAACTATTAATTTTGGGGTTTTGATATGATTTTCAGAATAAACAGCGATTTCTCCCTAAACAGTATCAACCTGTTATTTTATAATGGAGACGTGCTGTGTTTCCTTGGAGGTAGGAAATGACATTTTAAGTAATATTAGATGAGCTTCGTGCATCAAAGAATTATTATTACTGTTCGTAATGAAAAATCAACGGATGCATTATAATTAGCATTATTTTTAAATGCTAGGCATAGATGACAAATAATTCTCCCTGTTAAAGCCTACAAGTTGTATGCAGTCAAATGCCATGTACACGTGCTATAAACATCCACAAATCCCGAATTCTGTCTTTTAGAAAAGAGGTAATTTCAGATGCAAAACAACAAAAGAGTTAAACATTATTAATCCAACGTTAATTCCTTAATTAAAATCTGCATCATGTCTGTGGTTTCGTACTATGTCAATTGTCTATTAGGGAAATGATAAATATGAAGTAATAGTACTGGCGCTTTGAAATGAAAGGTAAGAGATTTCACAATGTAGATAAAAAAAATATTTCTCATTAACATTAATGGGTGGTTACAATTTATTATCTTTGTGTAGGTAAGACCACACTTAGAACTCACGTTCCAAAACATTCTGTCTCACATCAACACCGTGTACGTGCTAAAAACGAAGCCCGGGGTCATGGAAGCCGAGCATCAGGATGGCGCACCAGAATTCTCTTACCTCAGACTAAAGGTACATTCTGTTTACTAAAATCTTGAAATTACAACGGGTCGTTTACTTCATTCTTCAACTTACCTTTTGATCAGATTAATAATTTATTAAAGCGTCTATGAAACTAATGTAAATACGTAGAACTGAGCATATAACGACAAATGTTGACCGTCCATTCGCCAACTGCTAAAGAAGTTCATCAAAGACCAATAATTTAATAATCGGCTGAGACCTGTCATTTTACGGAAGCAGCCAACCATTTCTTAACGTTTTACTTTCACGTCTTGACAGTATTCTCAGCTTAGTGTTCAATTTAACGCGTGTGGTTCTTTTAAAATGGAGTCACTGCAGACCTATCAAACTAAACGGTCTATAGTGTGACGCTGCACTCTCGTTTTCTCAGGATAATGCCAAAGGATTAGGTGCTGTAGCTTAAAACTCTTGGCTACAAAGATTTTAATAATGGCAGTGTGGGTGTCTCTTGATGGACGTGCGTACAATTACAATATGATCAAATGACAATCATACATCGTGACATCCTTCAAATCAACACGTAAAAATAATTATTGAAAATGTGTTCACCGGAGCCAAACAGCAGGTCACGCCTAATTCGAGTCATCGTTCCGCCAGCGTTCGTCTTTTATTGCTTCCTCTCGTACGTTACATCCACCCGTGATCAGGCCAACCAGCAGAGCCCACATGATCCGGTAGCCAGACAATGTCTTTGGTCAGCAGGCATATATTTATAAAATAGCCTTGACTGACCACGTGTCAAGGCTTACACACAGTCCAACTGGCTGAATATCGCAGTTGCGTATAAGTAAAGTATTAAAACGTGAAATAAATTGGTCCAGCAGTCCCATTATGTGGTGGATTCGATCCCCGATAAGGAAATTCAGAAATCTGCTGTCTGTCCAGAGGGTTTCGCTCTCACAAGGCCTCCACAAGCTCTTCTTCTATTAAAGGCTATGGGTAAATATGTCCGCGACCCGGAAGCTACCTTCGATAAACACTCAATTCAAGCCGATGCAATGTTCTACGCACCCTTAAACTTGTTAAAAGGTAGAGTCGTGGCTAGCTCGGCGCTCCGGCTGCTTTACCTCTGTGCCACGTGAGGAGGAAGCTGAGTGGACCGCGAAATCTGCTGGAGTGTATGGAAAAAGGAAATGCATTCCTCTACCCGTAGTCAAACTCCGGCTGTCTACCTATTGGCCAGACAATTTTATGTGAAATTTTGGCTAATAAAGTATGAAGAGGTACGCATTCAGTGGATTGACGTAAATACGTAGGTGTATGGAAATAGATTTATTGTTCTGCACTTTATTAGTACGCATAAATTTACGAACTATATCCCACTACTTTCATTCATTTTAATATCTTCGGCATAATTCCATCCACTCCTTTGTCTCACACGTGATCCCTTGCCTTCAAGATCTTTCGCCTAGAACGTTGAATTCAGTAGGACCCATACATAGACTTCAACGAAGACCACTTTTATTTGAAATACGTTTTTGTGTTAATCTAGACGTAGAAGACAAATTACAGAACTGACAGAATCATTACTTTTGTCCTTAGGGGCAGATGCTGTATATCCCTGAATCAGAATTGGTTATCTTCCTGTGCTATCCAAGCGTCATGAATCTGGATGACCTGACAAGGTGAGTGAAATATTCAGATTTCTGTAATGTGATATTAGCAAGGAAGCCTGAGGAGTTAGTTATCACAAGAAGTAGGCATTACGTTCGTCGTAAACGTTGGTATCTACAAATCCACACACTGCTACAACCCAGAACAACACCGACAATGTATTCCTCCTTACAACCACTTCTGTTTCATTACACAATCCATGACAGAGTATCTGAATAAGAAAGAATACTGTTATTCGCAGTTTAATCGAGGATCACACAGACACATTAATCTTACTTCTAAACTGTGAAAATGACAAGAAATGCATCAGAAAGGAATACAAAGCCGGGTTCTTGTGGTAACATTCGTAAACCCTTTCTTCCGTAACAAATACGAAATTATGTGTACAGTTACTGAGTGTTCTAGTGACACTCTGAATGTTTCAGACGCGGTCTCTACATAAGCGACAT
The DNA here is from genome assembly GCF_000696155.1 of Zootermopsis nevadensis. Next base: position 187,107 of record NW_019061009.1, read on the forward strand.
CCCTCTTCACGACGCGACAAGGGACCTAGTGCTAATGTCTGAGCAGTTCGAAGCAGACTACAAGCTGACTCGAAATCTGGAGCTCCTCACAGACAAGCTGCAACAGACATATCGCGAGCTGGAAGGGGAAAAGCAGAAGACAGACAGGTTGAAGGAATTATCTGTATCGATTCTTAGGTTATTCACAGACACATATTGTCGAACAAAATGAGAGGATAATTGTACATATTCACTGATATTCATACTAATCACTTTCCGCGAATAGCATTTTTGTGATAAATTTGCAGTCTTACTTAGACCCATTTACATACAGCCAGGCATATTTTTGGCAGGTAGAGTACTATTTTTTGTGCAGGTACACATATGTTTAAGTTTTTCCTTAAGTGTACCACAAAACCCCTGCACAACTTGGCATTATTTAAAACCTTCTAAACATCGATCTTGTGGTAAGGCGTTTGCTTCCTTACTCTCAATCACACTGTTTGTTACGTATTAAATTATCTTACCAGGTGTTAGATAGATAATTTGGAAATTAAATTTTCTGCATTTGCATATAGCAGTAAACGCTGAAAATGCTCCTAACCATCACACAAGCACTAACAGAATCTCAAGACTGCATTAATACAGTCTGTGATACAGACGAAATTCGAACCACGTACCTGCCTAGTACAAATCTAGACAGTGTAGCTACACCAATCTGCTAGATATTATCCTGCTTCATCATATCTGAGCTCGTCTCATGCGTTGAATACTGTTGCGCAGGGGGCCATATTACAGGTTCCAAAACCTGTCTGGCTCGCAGTCAAATTTTAACAATACAATTTATATACCTTATATACAGCGTGATTCTCTCGCCAAACGCCCTTGACGTCGGGCAATAAAGCCGCCATATATACACCGATTGTGACCAAATGATGCAGGTACACACCTCGGTCCTTGAGAAGCTGCATCCCGTCACGTAATATCTGGTTAGTTAGCTAGTGTTAAGGTGCCCACTATTAGTAAGCTAGTTAAGTCCAGGTACTTTGTAATACTTCGTTTGCTTATGTTTTGTACCAACTGCTATCCTTCATAATTTCAACTCATCTTGACATCAGCCTTTTCGAACCATAATAAGATTCTTTATAATCTAGGACCATGATCGTTTCCTGCTACCTGTTATCGTTCACGTCACGTTGTGTGCCTTACTTATCAACATACATTAATGTGTTTCTACTGTATTACAGCCAGTGTAGAACCATGATCTTTCTATCTTGCTTGATATCCACGTAACTATTCTACTGTCCCTTATTCCTTCCGTCTGTGGTTAATTCCGTATAATCATAAGGCAGAAATGCCCAGGTCTATGTCAGAATAAGTTACACACGTAAATAAAAACATCTGGTAACAGATGCAAGTAAATCAGTTCCCTCAAGCTACTCATAATGAAAGGTCATTATGAAGTAATACTCCAGCTAAATTTTGTGTATCCCTAAAACCCACAGATTGCTCTATTCTGTGCTGCCGATCAGTGTAGCCAATGAACTAAGACACAAGCGTCCGGTTCCAGCACGACGATACGATTGTGTGACACTCCTCTTCTCCGGAATTGTTGGGTTCAGTGACTACTGTGCCACAAACACAGATTCCAGGGGGGCTATGAAGATCGTTCGCATGCTCAATCAGCTGTACACAGCCTTTGATGTCCTCACAGACCCCAAGAAGAACCCAAACGCCTACAAGGTACGTTTTGCTGATTCTTGGTTCATTTCACGACATTTTTCCAAATACATATGTTATAAATGAAGGATAAAATTAAATAAATGTGGTTGGTAGTTCGGACTTCCAACACAGTAAGAAACAACGAACAGTTAAAAGTTTCTTGTTAACAATGTTTGTGTATTATAAAAGAACATAAGGTTATTAAGGATCTCTACTTCCATGAAAAGTATGAAAGATTTATGACAGTAATATTGTTTGCGCATTTAATTTGTAATATCCTCCGTATGCAATGATAATGGACCAAGTATTTGTAAAAGAAGTATAATGCTTAATTGCTAATGAAAAACTTTCTGATTATTTAGTTATTCACAAAATGGCGCCACTGAAACCTACCCTGCGTCAATGTCTTCCTAGATATGTTTTCTTTTAAAGTGTCCTTATTAAAATTTTGTATTAATTTCTCATAGTTACCATGCGTGCAAAATGTCGTCCATCTCACATTTCTTAATTTATTAACTGTAATAACACAAACCTTTGAAAATAATTGCTATAGCAATATTTTTTAAAAAACAAGTACATAATATCAAATCGCGGTCTAATTGCAGGATATCCTTAGGAGGATGTGTGTGATTTTCTTCAGTCTCTCAGTGTGTTTCCTTGACATAGTAACAGATCACAAACGTCTACTATTTCCTCGCCATTTTAATCAATATTCTAATTTGGTTAGATATATGGCCATTACAATCGCTAATAACCTAAGAATCGATAAAAAAAGCTATTTAAAAAGGGATGAACCAGTTTTCCAATTCATTTACTGTGAGCATTTAGTTCTTCTTGGAAATTTTTATGAGCAGGTGGAGACGGTAGGGGACAAGTACATGGCTGTGAGTGGTCTGCCCGAGCCTTGCCAGACGCACGCCCGTTGCATAGCGCGTCTTGCCCTGGACATGATGGACCTGGGGAGAGAAGTTCAAGTAGACGGCGAACAAGTAGTAAGTTTAACTATCGCAGGATTCTTTTGGGTTGAGGCTGAAACCATATGTACTACGACTTTAAATAATCCTAATGTGCAAATTCTCTGATTATGATCAAGATGGATCGGTATGTGGTGTGAGAAAAATCTGCCTAAAAGTGACATTTTCTCAATACAAAACACACTAAGACTTTTCTGAGGTTGAATTTTGGCCTCAGCAGTAATAATCCTGCATCTGACGGCTTCCGGATGAAGCCGTTTAAGTTCCACAAGAAAACTCGTATACCAATCGCTGTTGCTCACCGGAGGATTCTGTACCTTTTAAATAAATCAGAATAGCCTTCATTTATTTATTTTCCCTTGTACTAACTTCCTGGTGGCAACTTTATATTTCTCGCAGAGGATAACGATTGGAATCCATTCCGGCGAAGTGGTAACAGGAGTGATCGGACACCGAATGCCACGCTACTGCCTCTTCGGCAACACTGTGAACCTCACAAGTCGCACAGAAACTACGGGCGAACCTGGCCGAATCAACGTATCTGAAGATGCTTACAGGTCAGTATTCGTATAAGTTAAGATGAGAAATGTTTGGGGGAAAAGATCGCTGTTAGACTGTAAAGGAGGGTAAGTCGTAGGCAAAATCTTAGGTCAAAATTCACAAAGTACTAACTTCAAAGTTTAACGTTATTTGATATGAGGACCACACATGCTATGGTTTTAAGCTGAAGTGCACATATGAGAGAAATATAGGATACAACAGTCTGAAGTTTTATTAGTAATTATAAATAAATTAAACGTAGTTGTCAGTTAATATCCCACTCTCATTAATTCTTTCTGAATACACTTATCACAATCTACTAATTTTCATAAAATAGTACAGAAATTATTCAAGCAAAAGTGTATTCAATGTAAAACAGATTCTTAAACACAAACAAACGAGAGACGAAACTGTCAACAGTGTGTGCCGTACGTATTTTTTGTACAACTCGACACATGACAACGAACACGGGACACGAGTGTAGCCCTTACTCAGTCTTCTAAAAGGTCCAAGTAATTCTGAAGGCTTAATGGTATTTTTAGGCTCCTGATACCCAGCGGTAACTGCCAGTTATCTCGAAGAACATTCCTAATGACACAGCGACTCAAATGCTTCAGTTCGGGCGGCGTCAACTGCGATCGTGAGGGTGGTATTATTCCCTCCTGCAGGAGTCTTGGATGGAAGTAAAATTTGTTCATTCCAAGCGCATTCCTAGTGGCAACCAAGAATGGCATATTCAGGTCGACCACACCAGACGGAAATGCTGTCATTGTGGACACTGTGCGAAGCAAAATTTTTAAACAGGCTAAAGATTTTGCTGTTTGATTTAAGTGGTAACTGGAAACAACACAGAATGCGAAAGGCTGCCTTGACTGTTGTCCCGTCAGCATTTCATCGGTTTCGTACTCAGTCAACATATCGGCGCCATATCGCAACAAGAGAAGCAATACTTCGGCTTCTGAAAATTCAGCAGCGATACGAGCCGACGTGGCTCGTCTGTAAGATTCCAGAGGAATGTCAATAAATCTAATTTTCTTGCCGTTCTTTAAATTATCGTACTCAAGTTTTGCTTTTGTCGCATGCTTCAAGAAGTATTCAATGGCTGCAAGATTCTCTTCATAACTTTCAAAATCACTCTTCCATCCTGATATTACGTGCGTTGCCCGATTCCCAAAAATAGCACCTACGAAGAGACGTTCAAAAGTGCGTTCGCATTGAAAAATGTTGTTTAGGAGTTGAATAACTATTGAATTATCGTCGAGATTCCAATCAGAGCAGAGTTTAACCGCAATGTAAAGGATATTATGATACCTGCCCATGTTACAAAGTCTTTCACCGGAGTTTCCGGAATTCGCATGATACCGTATGGCTGCCATAACAGCACGACGAACTTCCGCTGCTTCGTCGCAGTCTTTACTGCGAGCACGCTCTTTAATCGCGGTGTTCAGGCGGTCCACAAGCTGCCGACGTTTATAACGCACCATTAAGTACCTTGGTTCCATTTGGCTAAGCATGTTTTCAAAGAAGCACTCCGGGAACACATCCATGAGGAGCTTAGCTTGTTGCAAACTTGCAATAATTTAAGTTTACCGCCTTGTGGCCTGAATGCTGTCAATGGTAATATAGTACCAGCTACAAATACCACTGAGAAAATTTTACGAGCTCACCAAAATAAGACATTTCTTGACGCTTTATCGAACATACAAAATTTCTGAAAAATTGTACAAATTAGATGTTCGTTATATTCAATAATCACTGTCCTGATGATAATCACAATCATATGAAATAGCACAACATAAGGAAACCGACAAATACTAATTACCGGAACAAGTATGACTCGAATTTCAAATCACATTTCCATAGATACGGCTGGTAATTTCGGTATAACAGAATACGAATATGTGACTTGGAGAACAGAAACCAGCTCGACTAGAATTACCGTAATGAGATTTTTTCTCTCTTATGGCTTCTTTCACATCACGTGGTCATCTTCGACTATAAGTATATAATCCAGTTTCACACAATCCTAAGAATGTCAAACAGTGCGTTTATATCTTATAACATTTTAAATACGATTTAGAGTGTACGAGAACGCGGAGCTTTGGAGAATATTTTGCTTTGAAAGGATGAAGATAGATGGTAAGACACTAAAATGAATCCTGGTGAAGTAGGGTTGAAAAGTGCGGAATGAATTAATTTTGCTCGGAATAGGGAAAGGTAGCGAACTCTTGTGAACACGGTAATGAGTCCTCGGGTTCCATATGACAGACACCTTAACACTTTGACATTACCACCTCCTCAAGAATCAGTCTTCTCCACGGAGTTACATATTTAAACGCATTTATTATTAATGAATGAGACAGTTGCCTTTCAGCTCAATCACAGATCCATAAAGGCGCTTATCTGTCGTAAAGCTTCATGTATTATAGCCCTCTGCACTGGGTATAAGTGACTGATTAGCTTCATATTCGGGGACCGTATCCCCGGGCAAAGAACCCCAGTACCCACTGGATAGGATGGAGGCTTAACTGTAGAAGATTGTTAAAAATATATACATCAGGTAACTCGGGAATGTTCTCATTTGCAGGTACTTGTGTCGGCCAAGCAACGCTGACCCACAATTTCATTTCGAGTACCGAGGACCAGTGACCATGAAGGGGAAATCGGAACCAATGAAAGTGTGGTTCCTTACAAGGGAGAAAGAATACATCGTTTGAATTCACTGGCCGAAAGTTTTTCTGCGTCTGTTCTCTGACGAGAACGCAACCATATACCAAAGACTTCTGTGTACAAACTAATTAGATAATGAAGTTTAAAACTTATTTCTTAGGTTATTATGTGTCACACTCTCCAGAATAAATAATAGGCCGTTCACACATTTCCTATAGGTTCATTAGATACTAATTGTTACAAAAATAACAACGTATTTTCACGTACACATGGGAAGTTAACATCACAATGCAAGCCAGCTGTTACTGATCCAATATCAGAAGAAGCCAAGCATTGAATCGGGCTGTAGAGACAATGAAGAATGTATTAGAAAGAACCTGAAGTAAGTGAACCAATATGGACGAGTTGCGAATAAATTGGCAAACTTTCAACACATATTAATACGTATAGAATAAATAAAACTGTAATAATATTAAACAACAAAATTTAATCCCATTCTGTTAAATTACAATCCTGTTTATTACACCACAGTGAAGCTAGTTTTGAGTCGCTCTGTTTGTATAAATACAATAAACATTATCTATGTGCCACAAAATAAAGAATGTCGATTTACATTCCTGTAGAACATTTAACATTTAACGTCATCCTCCTCTCTTCATCTCTTCTTTGTCTTTCCAGTATTTATTTCTAATCCACTAGCATATTTAACCGTTAAGAAAATTTAATTTACAAAATTCAAGAAAAAATATTTTACTTTTAGCAATATAATGGGTTATATACGCAGAAAGAATAATAATATTAAAAGGGACCTTATAAAAAGGACGTGGACTCGAACAGATCCACTGGGGGGGGGGTGTTCGGTGAATATGCTAATGAGCTTTCCAGTCCCAAGAAATAGACGTATTTCCAGGTTTCCCTTCCCAAGGGCTTCGGTCCATGATATCAGCATCCCAAAGATATCTAACAGATTGCGCTGTAAGTTCAGACTAGTGCGCCATCTTTGGAGTCCCATACAAAGACGACACCACTAACGATTTCACAAACGTCTAACGTTTACTACGTATCGGTCGGTAAACTAGTAGTTTTATTTATCTCGACGTTTTAATTACGTATACGTACCTGTTTACAGGACTTTATACTTAGCACACCACTGAGACAAACAACTGCAGAACTCGGTGCGTCCTTAAAGGGTTAAAATTTCAATGCTCCGTTCATTTTAGAGAGAACAAAATGAGGGCTTAACACCGCACAGCATAAATTAGAATTTTTACTTGTTAGAGACACCTCAAAATTGCATTCGCCTTGAACCATATCTCCGTGTGTAACCTACCAAGTGATTCTGCAATTAATCGCCTATAAGGTCGTTAGTAAATTATTATAGTAGTAGATTACTGACTCTGTAGGCTATTTAACGACGCTGTATCAACTATGATGTTAAATGTGTTGAAGAACTAAATATGAAGGCAGAGAGCGGTGCTGGCGTATTTCAAGAAACGTGGGATTGAGCCAAACAACGAAATTGGATTTGCAACTTTTTCCACACTACAATTTTTTTTTTTACTCTAAAGTTGCCTTACAGGAAGAAAGCAGGTAACGTTATAAATACATAAACAGCCATGCAGTATTTATCTCATCCGTCGGAAAGTGCAACGATATGATGACGTCAGAACCATTGGGCCCATGTAATTTGTATTCAGAAAATCCATCCATGAAAATGTTTCCAGCGTACCAACATAGCCAGGAATATATAAGACCTGTGATAACAAACACTGCTGTGTATTTGGTTCCCATAATGCAGCACAATTAGCGAAGGAACGAGAAACTGCTGTCAAGGGCAAACGTCGCGAAACGTTCGTTTGGCCGCTCCATTTCAATGACAGTTGATAAAAGAAGAGATACGAATGCACAAGATTGGCACTGTGGAAAGCTATGATTATCAGTTCCCATTCAACGCAAGGCGATAATTAAATTTGCAAGAAATTTTGTTTGGAATAAAATGTACACAACGAGAAAAAGCAATCTTAATTGTGACCACAACTTATGTTTGGGATGTTTTTCGCTTCAATTAATTACAAATCATAAACATTAATTTGAAGACAATATGAAGGTGAAAATTTCAAATCTTACATAATTTGAATTTTGCTCTCACAATAAACAGACAGTAAGGATAAGAGTACCTCATAAATCGTTTGGAAATGTGATGGTAAAGTTCAGATGCATGGGAACTACAGTCACACACCAAAATTGTTACTTCATTTTTCTTGTTTATCTGTGCCCCAGTGTTGTAACCCAAAGCTGAAACTCTTGTCATTTCTGTCTACACTGACTGAAGAAATTATTTGCCCACCAACGATAGTGATAAATTTCTTTATTTCCCTTCGTCACATTTTATGATCTTCGCCAGTCTGATGCTGTAAGATTAGCCTTATAACAGTTTTATAACCACTCACAAAGAACTCCAATATCTGATATCTCCTGCTATTAATTTCAAGTGAGCTGCTATCTCTACCATAATTTTATCTTTTTTGTCTTGCAATCAATTAAGTTCGGGCCATCTTGATATATTAGTAAATAAGTGGACTAATTAAGAACTAAGAAACAGCAGTTAAATAACAATAGCATCTAAGTACATAATACCAGGCACTGTGTAATGTTTCTGATGAAGACACATAACAGCAAAATCGAAACAGAAACAAAGCAGGTCACTACCCATTTCGGCTTTCGGTTACACTACTGGATATCCTGAATACATTTTTTCGCAAATTATCCGAGATTCTGCTGACGAATTTCGGATAATAATTGTAATATTTAAAATAAAGTTAAGGTTGATCCTGTACTTCAGAACCGCTTCATGAAGATGTATGAGAAGTGAAAGTAAGCTTATATCTGCACGCATTGTTAACTTCGGGG
>NW_019061009.1:196937-211158 GCF_000696155.1 Zootermopsis nevadensis
GATCCTGGTACCCGTCAGATAGACTGGGTGGGGCATCAGTGAATAATTACAATGACAATAGTCATAATAATAGTAACGACATTGGCGAAGCACAATAGGCTTTTATAATGCAGTAGACATCTGACACTAACAGGTACGAGGAAGTACGTGACATGTTATTTCCATGATCTTCGTAATAAATATCTGAGGTGAAAACGTGTTACATCACTGTTTCAAAGTTTCCTTCAAAACATTAAAAATGTGTTTACTAAAGTCCTGTACTGGTTACAGCACTTTTATCTCGAATACGAAGGAAAATGCAATATATACACATAAGCCACCAAATGAGCACCGTTTGAATAAACATGTAAACAAGAAATACTGAAATGTAATAGAAAGGAACCGGTAGACACAGTACACAAAAGAAACGGCACATAGAGGTCAGTTAAGTACACAAAGTAAAAGGCGGTTAGTATACATTAGCATCGGCATGTGTAAGATAACTAGAGCATACAAAGGAAGATGGAGGAAGGAGCAGATCAGAGTTCATGTCTCCGTTACTGAATCGGAGTGCCCCTCTATTTCTGGACTGACAAAAATATGCCATTGCGGTAAATTCTGTTTCAGGATGAAGTAACAGGCATTTCAGCAGCGAGCTATGTTTTATGGCCTAATCATTTAAATATTTAACATGTACTTTATGTTGATCTTTTTATTTCGGGTTGAACTGTCAGTTATCATCCTCACCTCATCAACAAAATATTAGTCTATTAAGATCTACATATATTTTAAAAGACACATATGTAGAATTAATATTTTCAATAAGTGAGGCTTTGATTAATGGAGTGGAAAGGCACAGAATGTTTCAACGAATAAACATATTTTCCTAGTGCGTTCTATGCTGTTTTCATACCGAAAATTAAAACCGGGACCTCTCTTATTTGAAGCAGGGATGCTAACCACTCATTCACAACGGTCGGTGTTAAATGTCACTGTCATTCACCCGATGTTCAACCTTCACGGTAACGTTGTCAGAGATTAATTACATAGCCATGTTATTTTTATGTTTCGTTATTATTTAATCTCTTTCCTTATTACCATTGTGAATATTTTGCTTCAGAATATTTATTTCTTCTGTCAAAGAAATATCACCAACATTCACAAACCGCTACAAAATTGAATCTGGCTACCGGTTCCTCAAAGACTTTTATACGACACATTAAATAAAGTGACTGAATTGCATTATAGGCTCATGTTAAACAATATCTGATTTGTTCTACTACGATCTTCTTGAAACGCCAAGTGCCAGAACATTCTAAGATGGCTGTCTCCTGAGTTGTTGCGCCGCGTGGTCTGGTAGAAGTTTACCGACATTTCAGAGGTCCTTGCCGCCTTGATGATGGAGGCAGCATGGACCTCTAAAACGTCGGTAAACATCTACCAGTACACAGGGCTCAAGAACCCATACGACTTCAGACTCACCTTCGTGAAAACCTCAAATCCTACCTAGCAGAACATTTATTGCTTAATCGGATATTAATATTCAGACTAAGTAAACAATGGAAAACACAAGATCTGAAGTGGTCAACGGATTCGGAGAGCCACAACAGGTTCTTTCTGAAGTTACCGAATAAGAAACGAAACAGCTGTTTAAGCTGAAGCAGACATCTGGCATTTGCTAAGCGTCACCTCTGAATGCTAAGGTGTAGATGATAAAGCGTGATCAATGTACAATGCATTCCAGTACAGGGAGAGTAATAAAGAAAATGCGGTGGTCATGGAGGTAAAATGGGCCCTACAGTCGCCACTTTGACTAGAATTAGACAAAGACAGTCCTGGAAACTTCTTACTGATATCATAACCATAATTAAAGAAGAATTAAGATGGTCTGTTGTAGGTATTTTAACCTAGATGAAAGCAGGAAAAATGTATGATAGTCCTGTAGTAGCTATTTTAATTCAAATTAAGGAAAGATTCCTGGAATCCTGTAGCAGCTATACCAACTGAAAAGTAAGAACATAAACAGGTGGGATATTTTAGCTGGAATGCAGAAGTATGGTAAGGATGATAATGACCGTATTGTAGTCGCTGTATTAACCCTATGTTGAAACTAACTAGTACTGTGCATTCAACGATGTGTGAAAACAAACGTACCAATTAATTGGCAATTAAGGAAACCGCACTATTACGTAATAATTACATTAAAATAGCATGAAAATTTCCAAAAAAAATCATTTATGGTTTGAAGCAATATTTCGCCGTAGTTTAGCGATACGAGACGCTAACAAACCCAAACCGAATTTCAGATAAAAGAATTTTATTTGAATCAGATCTTAATCTTGTACGCTAAGCAATCTCATTGCTAAGAGGTTTTTTCATCATAAATCTGCATATCTTACTATGCCAAGCTTACAGTAAAGTTAACTGTATTGCCCTAACAAAAATATGTGTGCAATTACCACATTCTTAATTACACAATTTCATCTATTCATCTCTTATTAATCTCTTTTAGTTTCATACATTTTCCAATATAACTCCTATTGATAGTTATCACTCATAATGTACATTATGTGAATACAAATTTACTATTTAAGAAGCCCTGCTTAAATTCAAGAAAAAATATATTTTTTAGTATCTTCATTCCTTACCCCACTGTCCCTTAGAGGATGGGGGACAATAATAATAATAATGTATTTTTACACATATAGTCTACGTGTGATTTTATTATTTAATCACGAATTTAATTTTTTCCCTTTATTAAGGAACGTTTTACGGCTACAGAAGATAACTATTATTTGGTACACATTCGTGTGTACAGATGCCTAAAGCAAAGAGGACAATAACCCTATTTGGACAACTATTTAGTAAAATTGCTACACTCACTTAAACACGGTTTTTACATTCTCAGTATTTTCGACTGGGCACTGACTCCACCCTTAAACACGGTTACCTGGCGATTCAGCCAGTCAGGAACTTAGCCAGCCATTTAGTTTTAAACAGTGTTATAAACAATAAACAGAAAACCACTCTCTCAGTCAACCAGCCGACAACGAAAGGGCGTACCTTTAGGTACAACACCGCTCGTTTTAACAGTTCGTTCCGTTAGAAATGGAGATTGTGTCTATTTATTTCCATTACCAAAAAATCCACACTGAAACTGGGACTAATGTAACTCTTCTAAAAGTGAAATATCATCAGCATCCTGCTGTACCACAACGCTGGCTAAACCGTAAAATACAAAAGCACTGACTGTCCAAAACATGAGCAATCAATCAATATTACTATAGCTGTCGCAAGAATTGGAGTTAGTTGATTAATTAGCCCTTTCTTCGTTACCAATGAGATATTATTAAAGGACACCCACCACTACTGAAAATGTGTTTATTTTGCAATCCTATGTTTTTCCTCGACAATTATATTATATACTAATGGTGTTTTTCAACGAAAATCATGTCCAAAATACTGGGTAAGCATACAGAAGCTTTAGGCCCCTTACTTCATAAAAATGTTTAATAGCCTGTATTTTCTTTTCGTACATAATAATTTATGTTATTAAAAACAATAAAATATACCTCTTTATGGTCATCTTGCAGCTTAAGTAGGGTCAGGTCTACACATTGGTCATTGAATATTTTACAGAATATATTAATTGCACATTTCATGTGTAACATAAAACATAGTATCCTAAATACCCGTTAAAATTTTATAATGAATTTTATACATAATTTAAACTATTTGTAATTTATATTTTCTGTATCATTGAATATAAGAGATTAAATTTCTTTAAATGCATTTACTAAACCCTGTGACCTGACAATTATCGTGTATTAAACATGGAAATAAGGATAAATACATTTCCCTCCGATTTACACTACGTACTATAGAACAAAGTACACAGTGTAACTGTCATATGTTCCTGCTAGATGGTTGACAATAATCGTTTACTTGTTTAGTGGTTTTGTAAATGCACTTGAACCTAAACTAACCTAACCTAGCAATCCTGTGCCCTTCATCTGCTTGTAAACACCACAATATCAAACACTTGTAGAGGAATCGATCCTCTTTAGTTTGTCACTACGACACAAAGCACCTCTACAAGAGTGACAGCTAAATGGACTAATAACATGGCAATTGGTTCAACTATAGGGTTCTTACAAAGTAGCAAAGCAAAACAAAATTGCAATCTGGAAACTAAGATAAAATTAAATGTACGAAACAGTCGCCAAATCAGAATCGTTTGTAAGTTAATAAATGAAGAATTATAAACAACTTGATGTTTATTGTATTTGCATATAACTAATGCAATGGAGTGAAGCCCTAATTTATGGGCTAATAAGTCTATCAAGTAGCAGAGACGTTACCCGCCTTTAATGAACCCAGACGGTTCATTATCATATTTACAACAGCTCAGCAATAATCCTATCCTGAGTCAGATAAATTCAGCCCAAGCCCTGACAGAATATTTACTTATGGAGGGGGGGAGGGCACGAAGATGGCAAAATCTAGGCTCATTACAAAATCGTGTCAAGAGTAAAAACTTAGGAAACACCTGTTACTGTTCAGTGTGTAAACTGATACTTCATCCGTGTAAGATTTGAGGTTTTCACAGCGGTGATTATGAACGTTTCAGAGGTCAAACTGCCTCCGTCATCAGGGCGATTCATCGACCAGACTACACAGCGCAATAACCCAGAAGACAGAAATCTTCATACTTCATCCCTTAATGCCTACATGATAAATATTATTATTTCTTTCCCTTTACAAGGACTAAAGACTTTGAATACTATCTGTTTCTAATACATTTGATTCTCCATCTACTTTAAAACCACACATTTATCAATTTAGGGGTACCGCATTTTTGCATTTTACTTGTTTCCAATTTATCTGGTCCTTGGTGAACCTTGTAACCATTAACCAGCTCTTCTGCCTTGTGGTGCATGGGAAAGAAGAGATGATATTGTGAGGCGGTCTGAATACATTAAGAAGGGGCGGTGAATCAATAACGCGAATTTTCGTGGTGGCTGAACAACGCTGGGACACGCATTTCTTCAGGAAGGAACAATACAGAGAACTGCTTGCCTGGAGTCCTTGAGGTTGAATCCAATAAAAACTAAGCTACATGAGTTTCAACGTACCAGTCTTCCAGTTGCAACGAAATAAGGGAACAAAATTAAAACAGAGGTCTTACTAAGATCAATAAGGTTTTAAAATCTGTAAGGCAATACTCATGTCTCGTTACTAGCCACTATTACATTATCAAGACACTAATACCTGCAATTCGTAAAGATTCTGGTATAATCACGTGCCTTTTAAGGACCAAATTAGTTACAGTCGTCATAATTTACTCGTATATAATTTGAAACCTTTTAATAAATTACGTTAAAATGTACACCTACTCTAAAGGAATATTATCATGTGTGAGTTTCACTTTAATGCCCAGAGAGACAGACGGACAGACACATTTTCTTTCGTCATCTCAGCAGCAAGTTCCTACCAGAAGCTAGACAGAAAGGATACAAGCAAACAAGAATGAAGAGTACAGTAAAGAAAAGAATATATATAAAATCATGCATACAAACAAAACTGTTTACACATTAAATAACACTTTGTGGCGCTTGGGCCAGTGGACATTAAGCTGAGTAACTCAATTTGGATAATACACAAACTCATGTGCATTTAAACGTTCAGTGTAGTATTACATGAAGTTTGGTTTTATAAAGTGCGACCTTTTAAAGTGTTTTATAACAAACCATCGTTTCATGAATTGTATGATTTTAATAGACAGACTAATGAATTAATGTTTTTTACATTGATGATGACCTCTTGAGGTCGAAACGCGTTTGGTACAAAGTGTTATTTAATGTGTAAACAGTTTTGTTTGTATGCATGTTTTTGTATATTAATACACTGCAAGGTATGCAAGTTTCTTTTTTAAAAAAAGAGAATGGCAGAGAATGAAATAGAGAAAGAACAAAACTATAAAGGAGACAAAGATGGAAGAAAACTAGTGTCAAATAAGAAAAAAAACGAAAATGATTTTTATCAACATGCATTATATATTTACAGTACTTTTATTTTCCGTCGTTACACAAGCTTATTGTTAAAATCATATAAAATTTCACATAAAATTGTTACATTTTAAAATTGACGACATGTTTCGATATACAATTCTATCATCGTCAGGTCTATCAAAATTAAAATTAAAATCTGGTGTATCTGTTGCTCTGCTTATATTGCTTATGTTTTATCCGTTTTTATTACATCTCCAGGCTTCTTTCATTTAATTTTGGAGACGCGCCTGGGTGCCTATATCGGGTTGTGTGTGAGGTGCGTGTCCGTTGTTATTGCTGTCTGCCATTCAATAACAACGGACACGCACCTCACACACAACCCGATATAGGCACCCAGACGCGTCTCCAAAATTAAATGAAAGAAGCCTGGAGATGTAATAAAAACGGATAAAACATAAGCAATATAAGCAGAGCAACAGATACACCAGATTTTAATTTTAATTTTGATAGACCTGACGATGATAGAATTGTATATCGAAACATGTCGTCAATTTTAAAATGTAACAATGTTATGTGAAATTTTATATGATTTTAACAATAAGCTTGTGTAACGACGGAAAATAAAAGTACTGTATTGAGGAACACAAGCATGATGCAATTAAGATATAAGTTCCTTTCAGGCTTCACTGCATCTGCTGTAGTGATTAGAAGCGATATCTTGCAGCAGAGATGAGAATTATAGAATTGCTAGTGTGTAGATAAGGAGGCCAGTAGTTAGGCCTGTGGAAATTTTAGCAAAACTGCTAGCCGACATATCGGCCATTTGCCACTAAAAGGGCTAAATGGGGATTCTCCTGCATAAGACTGTAAAGAGTGTGTGGGACTTTCTCAATTTGGTTATAGAATGTATGTGTGTATGGTTCTCAACACTAAATATTTTCACTTTGAGTAGTGTTACTAACCCCATAATAGAACACGAGTAAAGAGCAGCTTATTTTTGGTTTGTTTTGCGTTGTAGGTGAAGTCGGCAGTGAAGTGGTTCATTACTGTGAAAGGTTTCTGGAACTAGTAATTGATCTAGAAGCCTTGCTGCCAACACGTCGTTTCTTCAATACTGTGCTCGATGACTGCCATTTAGTGGTTCGATGTCATCTTTCCAGGCTTCGACAACTAGGGGAGGGAAACCTTTTCACTCAGGTAGGGAACTTCTGTTTGTTTTCTCAATCTAGCATTATATAAGTGTGTAACTATTTATATATTTAACTTCTTGTAAATCTTTCATCACAACCTACTTCAGCCAAGATGCCAGTTGAATATTTTACTATCGTCTTCCCGTCAGGGATCGAATCCCGGTCTTCCAGTGTGTGGTCAGTCACTATACTGACAGCTCTGTACAGACAGAATGTACCCATCCCTTGAGTAAATAACACCAAAAAAAACATACACCAAATGTAGTTAAATGTTATGGTACAAAAGTTTATTTAGCATACATATAATAAAAAATACTAATATACAATCTTTCAAAGATCTGTAAAGTCTCCCAAAGTATCTGAATACAAATTCAGTGAGTTATAGAGATTCGTGCAGTTTCTTAGTATCACACCTGTTCAGATTATGTTAATCATTGTAGGAAAATTATTTGCAATGCACATCCACACATTTTGATTTTTTCCTTAAAATAATGCCTGTCAATTTAAGTGACAAAACGAAATAAAATGTCAACTGTCACAGCATGTTTGAACTGGATGTATCACTTTACATCAGCATTTAAGTACTCTAGAAATTATGACATCAGTCAAATGGGGAAGGCAATCATTTCATGTTTAGAGCACATAAAATGAACTTCTTAGACTAGGACGAAGTACTCATTATATTAACTAATACTCAGTTGTCACTAGCATACTCAAGATTAGGCATTTAAGTTATGAATGTAGTCGCAGGCTGCCTGTTTTAATGCACAATTATGGCATTGAAGAAATAGCAAATATCTTAATTTTAATTTCAAATTTTAAATTGTGATTAGATGGACAAGAATAATTAATTAAATATATATTTTCACAATATGACGCAACTATATCATCTTATGCATTATTTAGTTTATAAAACCATCATGGCCTATACATTTCCCTTACTCGATTTGCGTTCTTGGCTATAAAATTAAAGCATTTATTTTACATATTTTTCGATATTTTTATATTTAACTACCCACAAGAATACTTAGGACTTGAACTTAATTTTGCTATATATTTAAACCCTGTGTAAGATGCGAATATCATTTAAAGAAGATAGTCTGAACTTCGGGGCTTTTCCAAATAGAGTTCTCTGGTGTGTCAAATCATCACGTTTACTTGTGTGTGGTCCGTAACAGTGCCAGGAATTTAAACACAAATGCGTGAAATTCCTTAACTGTATCACCGGCGCCAGCTAGGCGAAAGGTGATCCTGTGGAAGAGAGAAGGCATTGGCCTGTACAGTTCTGAGCATAAGTATGGTGGAAGAGTCACCTGAACTCTGAAACAACAGTCGGATGTTGACAGTTCATAAGGACATTTAGGCAGGGTGCACACCGAAGCAACTAGTAACAATACTCGAACAGACACCATATCGCCTGAATTTTTACACAAAGCATCTAAATCGCTAATCTGCGAAAATTCAGGTGAATTATTTACCAAAGCATGGCAATTATTAATACGTAGCCTACGAACATTTAAATATTTGAATACGTACGTGAAGAATGATCCATAAATACCAATTTCACTTGCTTCTGGAGGGAAGCCAATAGCAGTACACGTAACATACGAAATAGCCTAGCACTGATGTCAACAGCCTTAAGAATGAGGGTCTCTGGACGGGTAACCTCAAGTGTTATCGTTTCAAGCATTCTGTCAAGTCACAGCTACCAGAATTGCATTCTCAACAAGCAACTAATTTCACCGGTAACACTGTTGACTTTCGGGTGATATCGAGCTAAAATATCGGCAGAACAAAGAGTATTCTAAATTTGTCGTAGTTTTCTTCAGTCTCTTCATGCGTGCGCTTGAAGAAAGCTCCACCATGTACTTACCTATTTTACATTCATCATAATCTTTGCAAAGTATCTCAGCAGTTGAATACGCATCGTTAAATAGCGTGATCAACTACTCCATTTATCTTTTCATATGTATTCAACTGACAAGAAATTTCCTGTTACGAATTCATAAACACATCGGCTACAACTACAAAGTGACATATTACTTTCCTACACTTTATCAATTATCTTACTATTTCCGACTCTACATAATCTCTACACCTGACACAGGACCGTTCAATTCCAGTAAGCCACGATCCTCGATAAACTTTAAAAAATCAAGTATTATATTATTAAATTAGAGATAGTATGTCTACCTAAGCATCAACTATTTTCTTCCTAAGGATTACCCTGCTTTCTAATTGGGGGTTATCGGGTTCGAGTCTCGGCACTGAGGCCGGCTAACCTGTTGTTATTTGTAAATTTCTTCAGTTTCTCTTGGTAATGCCGCAATGCAATCTTGAACTAGGGCACGACAGTCTCGTTCAATAGAATTCTGTCGATTCCCACTCAGTTGTAAAGACGTCGTTTAAACTTTCAGATCCTTCGTAGATCTAAATCTGACGTTGTCATGTTATGGTCTAATGTCGGACGGATTTCGACATTTTTAAAAGCAAAAAAGTAAATGTGACCTGAAGAGATAACATATCAATACGTACGGGCCTTACTAATTACCTGCCTTCAAAGACTTCAGAGGATCACAGATACGCTGGTCAAAATTCTCCCCACCCTTAATAGAACTGCAAGTCTCACAACCTAATTTCAAAATGACATGAAATTTCGTTCTCAACTGAAATATTCTGCGAGTGCCCCGGGAGTTAGGAATAGCTGGGTAAGGTGCAGAAGAGTCAGCTGGTTGTTGGTTCATGCGCTGTTGCCGACAGACCTTGCAAGTCAGCTCCAAGTGACCATAGGGCCCACACCGATTGTACAGAGCTGTGTTATATCCTGTTCACCTTGAGTTCCAAGGAGTCTGCTCTATCCAGCACCCGCCCAGCAAAAATGAAAGGCCAAAAATTATATAAGGTTAACACCTAGAATGAATACTAATAAAAAGTCTACTTATCCACTGTGTTCCTACATCAAGTCTGGAACTAATCAGTACTAGTAACCGAGACCGAGGGTTTGTGTAATCACATAGTTGCAGTGATACTGTTGGGTTTATTAGTGAGTTTTTTGCATTGAAACATATGTAGGCATATTGGCCTATAATTAAAATGAAATTACTAAAACTTGAACCGTTCATAATTTCTATAATGTTTAATTAAGGCTTTAAAAAATTGTTTATATAAATCACTACTCTATGGAGTGTATAATTAAAACAATTAACAAAAGTATGTATTAAGTATTATTCCAGTAGCTTGAAACATGGATTTTACAAGAGTTCTGAAGATACGCGGGTAGAACTAATTTGTCTTATGTTTTGTAAAAAAATTCAATATTTGTGTTAAGACGTTAAAGTAAGTATTCAAACGATAAGGGCCTAATTAACTTTATAGCATAAAACTACGCGAAATTTGTAGGTCACAAAATTCCTCTTTTTGTACGAGAAGTATCCTGAATGTGTCCAAAAAAGACTAAATTGCTATCTGTCTACGAAACTACCATGACCAGAGACCTTTCTGAGAATTTAATTTCTTTCTGCTAGTCAAGAAATCAATCGCTTCGTATGGAACCCAGAGGATCAGTACCGTGATCACAAAAGCCTACCCTTGTTTTCTGTTGTAGGCCAGATAAATCCAGTCCACGCCTTACAACCCTATCAATTTTAATGTTATCCCTCTATCTGCACCAAGGTCTTTATTTCCTTCCGCCCTTTCATTTTTATAGGGTCACGAGATCGAAAGGTGCAGTTAACAATGACCTGTTGCTATGTTGCAGAGATGCTCATGTTTTTGTTTCGCCGGACTGATGGCACAAAAGAAATCGAACTCTCTCGCCGAAGCAGCGAGAGTTTGTGCACAAACCGTGCCTCTCTGATCATCGACACGGACAGGTTCGGCGACGTTACAGGGCGATCAATCAGAAACTTTGTGCCTGACGCCACCAGTTCTCAGAGCACATCGGCTCTAGTTTTTAAGCATGCTTTGCAAGAAGTGTATAAAGTGAAGGCACATTCAGACCATTATAACAAATCATATATTAATAACCCAGAGCGGTGAACACAAAATAGAAATCGCTAACGAAACAGAAAAAGTGTTGTTATCATTCAGATAGTCAAGCATTTTCCCTGAGGTTCATTAGCACGTTCAAAAGATCCCTAAAATAATGAATAGTTTGTATTCATTATACAATGTATATAGGAATACAGACCTTGCATATATATAAGTGCTTAATTATGCATAATTAAAAATTAATTAAGTACAAGACTAGATCATAATTCTGTATAATTACTAATTTATGATCTTTTACAAGCATATGGGCGTTAGAAGTTTTTTTCCCATTAATTATTATAAATCCGAGGGTACGTAATCTGGAACTGTTGTACTTTAAACCAACATACACAGATATTATTCTGTTACTAGTTAATAACATTAATGTACCAGAACGCACAAGATTTTCTTCGAATCACACGATAGACCAATAGAAAGCAATTTGCATTTTTAAACTACATATTTTTTGTATCAAACATTTAAATTGGACAACGTGCATACAAAATACGATGTGATTGTTAAATAGCACAGAGGAAAGTGATTCTATAAAATTAGAAAGGCATACAGCTTGTCTCCTCATTACGAAATTTTAGGAATTTCCTACTCAGTTGCTATTTTATAGCTTATATTGTGTTGTTGCCTCTAGTCACAATTCCACGTCACCATTTCTTTCCGATAATGACAAGTCATTTCTTTGTATAAGCATCGTTTTCAATCAGCCAGAATAAATAAAGAAGCCAACATACTTTCACTTTCAGAGAAGCGAGCCACTCAGAGGAGGTTTTTATCCATGACTCCTGCCTCATTTCTTAACGGCTTAGGACGTAGCAATAAAATATCCAGAAGATTGGTTTCAGTTCTCTGAAATGAACACTTGACTGAAGATGTGTTTTGAGTTATTCACTGCTAACTATTAGCGAAAATACATCCACTTTCCTTTGAGATATTTAGTATCTTTCAGCGATTTCTTCGCAGTTCCTTCACAATGGAACTTAGGTCGTTATTCGAAAATATATGTGGCTGAGTTACAAATCCAGATATCAATAATTAAAGTAACTATCTCGGTAGACGCAGATTTTCTACACTAAATATAAATCAGCACGTCATGAAGATTATGGGTAACGATAAACTGTCTCTAAGCCACTGTTCAAATACGGGACGCCCCAAATAGGGGGTCCATTTTTATAGTCAGATCGATTTCCCTATATCATAAATAATTGTCACTGTAGACAAAATTTACTTGATATTAAGTAACCTGATTTTGAATCCTGACCCTACTTGAAGACTTTACCCCTTCCCCACTCTTGTTCTTTAGATGCAAAGATTATCATCAGACTCTTGTTTTGAGATAACTTCAATCTATGCTCTAATTTGAAATGCTTGTATCTTTAGAAACAGTCCAAGAAATTGTCAACTTGCTTGAATTTAAATTTAATTAAAATTAACAACGTCGGAATTCGAAGAAATATTTCCCAAAACTACCATTCAATCACAGAAAACTACATACGTATAAAGTGAGAGATACCTTTATAAAAATTGGATTCGCGTATTTCTTTGCTGTTTGATTTATTTAATTGTCTTATATCTAAGCCTACTGTACTCAAAGGATTGCATGTTTCTGAAGACCAAGGACTTGAGACTGTTCGAATTCAAGAAGAATCAAGTAAAAAATTTAAGACATTGCACAGTGAGAAGCTTCGTCATTCAGTAGGCAATGTAGTATTGTTCTTAGAGTGATTCAAGGACTCTACGATGGACTGGGCGCAAAAGCCTTTCCATTTTCCAGATTTATTTCGTCCAAAAACACACAGAAGAAAATATTAAAACATACATTCACCACTCTTTCACTTTACTCAACCTGAGTTCAGGTGCAGTCCCATCAATGTTAAATTTTGGTTGCCTCAGATACTCTGACTGGTGTGCAAAAGTTATAATCGATGGCCACCTAGAACGCGCATCAACACCTGTCAGATTTCCTTTGAATATTTTCACCGCCATAAACATCCCACTGGCTCATACAATTATACCCACGCTGAGCTGTCATTTTTCTGTAAATTACGGCAGTATTCACACCCTGCGACCACAAAAATCAAATCACAAAACTTTTTTTTTGTTCATGTATCCTGTTAATGGAGCAACCATGTTCAGCGAATCACAATATTACTACTACACAAAACGTAATGAAAACCAACAACATGCGAATGAGAGAGAACTCATATTGCCACCATTTTTACTGTCAACGCATCACTTTTGAGATAATCTAAAAATTTCATTCATATTTTCCTCTCGTTGTGTCTCTCACATACCGATGAGTAAAAGTCTCTATACCCTGAATCATAAACATCACATGTCCATCTAGCATGATACGCCTCCCGCTTGAGTAGCAAAACAAGCTAAGACTCATCACTTTGCATCAATAGTTTTTGTCGTCGCCAGGCTTGGCGATTTATATCATATGGTAATTCGACAACCCTGAATAGGTTTACTGCCTTTAAAAACACATGATATGTGAACAAATAAAAAAAGTAATGGGTAATCTGTTGAACATGCGACAAGAAAATTTTCACTTTAGAATCAGCAATATTAACATTCAGAACAAGTACACATACAGCAGTGGAAAAAGTTGGAATGCGAGTGATGTAGAATGTCGTCTGTAGAAAATTCCGTTCTTTATAGAAAGTATAACGGAACCAAATTTTATAATCTCTTACTCAAAATAAGAAGGAGACGATAGTGGACCAATGATGCTGCGTTTTCAAACAATTTGGGGTCAAATAAACTCACACTCGCAGCCTCACGAACACACAAAACAATCACTCGTGATATAATACGACTTGACAGTCGAAGAAAATCCACCACATGAAAAGGTTCTGAATTTCTAACACTAATTATCTTTAAGAACCACCTCAACATTCATTTCCCTTTCTGTCTAAGACGATGGTTTCTAAGACACTTTCCAACCAAAACCGTAGTGAGAAGGCCCATTGAAATTTCATATCTCCATCTCTTACA
>NW_019061009.1:211218-245191 GCF_000696155.1 Zootermopsis nevadensis
TCTTAAATTTATTATCTTTAGACTAATATGTAATGCTGCCTAATTGTAGCGGCACTTTTAAAATAGAATATTCTGCCATCTAGCACCATTACTGAGGACTGATACAGACACAGTCATAAACAGTGAAATATATTTGAATGTCAACCTGTTGAATACATTTATTCTACCAATATTTCGATTCATTTAGATATTCCGAATAAAATCTTGAATGCATTTCTCATCTCCCATTCACGTGATACGCTAAATATATTTTGTGAAAAGACCTGTCGTCCTGTTTGAGTATTAGCTGGGGGCTAGCAAACCCCTCATCGTAAAACAATTGCTAGTTAAGAGAGGTTGCCCAGGACTTCGGACTTTGTCAAAAGAAGCAGAGAATATTCTTCAAGGTTTCTCATTCTTTCTCGCTCACTATTTGCTTTGTTGTCCCTCGTCTTTGTTGCTTTGGTGTTTTTATTATCTGAATTCTTTTTTCAGCTATTCCGTTACCACAAGTGAAACCATAGTCGTCGATAACTAACCACACTGCAAAGAAACAGCCGTGGCTGAAACCCTGAAAACCGATAATTGCTGTTGCCTGAAGCGAAAGCTTATGTTCCAGATTTATCACTACAAGAGCCAATTCTTTTAATAATAATATGAAAGTCATGCTTGAATTATGTTAAGCTCCTGGAGGCCACAATTTGGTTAGAATGTGCTGCCTCTTTTGTGTGAAACACTCACGCAGAATAAAAACTACTTTCTGTTAACGACGTTTTCTTTATTCACATTTCACTCCATCGATGTACCATACGGTCAAGGTTTAGTGGCAGACATACAGAGGACTTATCTTGAATTTTTATTCTGGCCTGAATATTCGACGTTTTATATTACACATGTAACAATATTTAAATTACTGACGTGCGCATTCCTTTGCCAAATAGCTATTAATTTATATTAAATCAACTGAAATTTTATGGAAAACTGGTTGGGTCCCAGATCTAGTCAGAAGGCAGTTACGAAAAGAAACATTGCTTGCAACAAAGGACCCTTCTCAATGAAGACAGCTCCATTTTTATAGAAACATTTTGACTGAGTACGTGATACAAAAAAAAAATTACATGAATTACACTGATTATCACTCGGATGATGGAGACAGTAGGCTCATCTGAAACATCGGTTAATATCTATCAGACTATACAGTGGAACATCTTCACACTCGTTGCAGTGAGAACTTTGAATCAACCAACAGATTAATCCAGTGCACATTCTCAGACACTGCATCTGTAAGATTAATTTTAATGAAAAACACTTCCTACTAATATGCAGGATTCTTTATTGAAATCAAACGTTTTTGAGAAGCGCGGAACGTCTTATTTCTCTTACAAAGCACCAATTCTCTTTGTTCCTTAAACCATAATGAGATAATTACTGATTGATTCTTTCGTGATTTTATGACGATATTGAGAGCGCTGGTTTCAAAATGGTTGACTATAAACGTTGAAAATTTAAGCATGTGGAAGGAGACGTTTGTGACCTATTTTAAGGCACCATATCATCATTAATCTGTAGAAAATTAGTAAGAGAATGAAGAATCTCATTTAGGGTAACCGATATCCTAGAACGGATTTAACCGAATACTTCTCCAACATAGGTTACCACCACATTGCTTCGTTGATTAACTAGCGTTAATTTCTCACAGGTAAACATCAATCCAAAGAAGATTCACTTGCGTTACAAAATCGAGCACTTATCGGGGATGGTTCCAAGAGCAGGTGTCAAAAGCCAGGACTTACTCTCAGGAAGCTACATAGCGATTCGGAAAGATTCTCTTAGAGCGACAGATATTCGAAAGGTTATATGCCTTTCGCTTTGCAGACTGTCATTAACATCATCCAAATATGGATCAGGTCTGTTCCTACTGCATTAAAAATTCAGCTGAGCACTCTTAGCAGTTTTTCTGCCTTCATTTTGAGAGTTGTTTGTGCAGGCATTTCACTTAATACAACGTCAATGAACGTGCAAAAGAAGAAATCGGAAGTATCGAGAAATGACGAATAACGAATACATCTCATTTAATTATGGCGATACCGATATTATTATTATAAAATATAAAACTTTTTTAAATATAGGAACTTATATGTTCGTGTAAACACAAAGACAAATTAAAATATTCTTATCATAAATGTTACAGAAATTACACAGTTTTAAGTCATTTGTTAAAATACGCAACGAATAAAAATACACGAATTAGATATAAATTTTCAATCCAAAATAGGACAAATGTAAATGGTTCAAAACTTACGCAGCATGGTACAAAGTATATTACTAAAACTAATTCTGAAACAAAGCAATAAGGATCAACAGGAATTGGAAGACTTATATTAAGATGGAGACGATATGCTGAATAGGTTGACAGACGTCATTCCTGAACGTCGATGATGATCACCTATTCATATGTATGGATGGGAAACCAGTGATACATAATAGTGAAAACGTTCCGATGGATTCAACCCTCATTAAAGATCCAAATTGTCTCAGAAATTCTAAGACGGAAAATGATAGACGTCTAAATTAATGAACAAATAAATTATTTAATAGGCGGATTTTAAAATCTTAATTTGTTTAGAGCAAGTAAGCCATACAAAATCAATTGGGAGAGCGAGTGTTGTGTTTCCAGGGTCACATCCGAGTTCACAGCACGCCGCTGACCGCACAGAAAACAGTGAAGTGAAATCTTGTTCGTATCTGGAACAGACCGGTCGGAAAAATATGACGACAAACATTAAGTGGTTTCTGTAGCCTATGCTGTATAAGAAATCAAGGAGGTGTGCCGGAAGATGGCTTATGTGTATGGAATTCACAAAATTAAAATTAATATATTTCCACATGTACAGGTGAGGGAGAATTAACTGACACCTTTAAAATTCGCGTAACACCGTGTAAATACTTGTTAATGCAGTAATGTTTCATGTTACCTCGATAACTGATTGTTATATTACCCAAGTTCAAAAAAGACGTCAAAGGAATTGGTAGCTGGTAACAAAATCCCTCCAGAAAGAAAATACTCTCATAATTTAGAATATCGTATAATTAGGAGTAATAATTATAAATTCTCATTGGTTGAAAACGATGCGTCTGGAACTGTTTCTTAATGTCATGTCGTTTAACATACTGTCCCGCATTTGGATGGAGTCACTGAGGAAAAAGAACACGCTGCAGCAAAAATGTCTTCTGCTTGAGACTTGAATAGACGACCACACAAACACGAAGGAGCCGGTTAAATAACAGAACACGGACGAAAGGGGAGTCATGTCATGCAAGGGATAATTTTAATTGTATTTATCATTTAATAACGCAGACTTATTAAGTAAAGTATTACGAGGCAGGCGGTGTATTAATTATAAAGGAAAGGAAAATGTTGGTTTGAAAACCTCAAGGACGAGACCATTCGAGTTTTACATAAATAAGAGCGTTAAGATAAGGACTGGGCACAAATTAATCAGATTAAGGTAACATTTTGGGGTCCTGTGAACACGGTAAGAATATTCGGTTTCAATGAAAGCTAAGAATGTCTTCATAGTATGTGAAGAAATCCTTATACACGTGTAATGGACTTGCTTTGTGCCAGCCACCGAAGAGTAACCTTTGTTGTTGATGGCTTGGTGTTAGTTATTAATTTTTGGTTTATTTAACGATGCTGTTAGCAGCTCTGACTATATACCATCGGATTACATTATGATAAATAACGAATTGAAATGGATGTGAAATTGAAGCGGACGTTGCCTAATTGAAGGCAATATTCTGTCATATTTCTGGAGGGTCTGAATAAAATAACGAAATATCCGTCAGGGTAGCCGTTCCTGTAGTCAAATTTTGAATCCGGATTCTGTGCAGTATGGAGCAGGAGTGCTCTTAACTCTGCCGCGACGTTGGTTCATTATGCTGACGAAATGTTAAGGTGGTGAGATCAGCTAAAGCCGGCAGCAGTATTTTGACATATCGAATTGTGTTCAGGTATACTTGTGGGGAGGTGAGAGAGTGCAGGAGAAAGAGAGAGCTGACAGCCTACTTCCTCTCACCGCTGAGTAGAGGCGACTTGAAGAACAGCTCCTCCAGTACCTGTCCAGTCGGTCTCCAAGTGGAACACAAACACGCGCGCGGTTGGAACCCAGTTGCCGCGACCGGTTGCTCTCCTGCTACCTCGAAAACAACTTTTTCTCTTCTCGTTTGCCGTCCGGCAAAAGACCTCTCTTCTGGTCGAAGTCAGTAGTGCACTTTGTTCCAAAGTGCTTCGGCGGCGAAGGACTGAAGATTCCGTCTATTAT
Source organism: Zootermopsis nevadensis (assembly GCF_000696155.1). The sequence continues at coordinate 215,523 of NW_019061009.1, forward strand.
TTCACAACTGTTCCCAAACGGGTGGGGAGTAAATACCATTTTTGCGTGGCCCAAGATAGTACGACTGACGTTATAGAAAAATGTTTTTTATAATGTTAGTGAAAAGTGACTTAAGAGTGTTGTGAAGTGATAAGAAAGTGACTTGCAAGCGTTAACATTCAACACGGAGAGTAAATTAAAGAGTTTTTCTCCATATAATAATTATTGTGCATTAAGTAAAAGATAACATAACAGAACGGGCTGTAATTTAAATAATTATCAGCTGTGATAACTTTATCGCTTTTAAGTTCAGTGTTTATCTGAAGCATGGAAGATCTGCTATCTTGATGTCTGTTCGCCGTAGCACTATACCTAGAAGTGATTAGCAGAATGCTTTAAACGTGTTATTCTAACTGTTTCGTAGAGCTGTACAAACATTATCTGTAACTGGGACTACAGTAATTCTGAAGACGTAAAAATGGATGACGCCTGTGATAGGTCGAGCACTCCCCCACCACTCCCTCCGAAGACAAGAAAGAGCATTAGTAACAGTGGTGTAATTACAAATAACCAAGTCATAAAGACACAAGTAACACCTCAGTCAGCAATAACAACGGTATTTAGCGCAATACAAACAGAAGACGCATCTGTGACGCACCAAAGTGATATTCTCAGCTTTACATTTCCAGAGGCACGATCTCTCAAACCGTTGACCGAACAGACGCCTCCTCCTTCACCTCACAATATCACCAATGGTAACCATCACGTGGTCAAGATTCGTATCAGTCCAGGAGACGATGCAATCACGAGTACTGCACAATATCCGACAAGTTTACAGCAATACCCGTCGCTGTGTGGTAAACCTCCGGTCTCGTCCTTAAGCAAAGCAGAGCCTCAGTCATTGAACTTCCACCCGTCACACTACACGTCTACCCCTACAGAAGGGTGCATCAGGATCAACGTGAGTAGTAATGACGCAGAACATCAGCAACACGAGGAAATAGTACGTCGCTCCACTACATCTATCCCTGGAAATTTTTTGAAGACGTCTTCGCCAGAACGTGCCAATCCCTATTTCTTTTATGGCTCCTACTCTTCAAACGGGATGGTGGTTTCCAGTGGCCAGTCCTCACCAAGTGATACTCTAGACAGTGGTACCTGCAGCGACTTGGATGGCAGCACCCCTCCGCCTCTGCCCAAGAAAAAATCTGTGACGGCGACAAAAGCCACCGTTACTGTCACCGTAAACGGGGGTGGTCATCGGCGTACAGGCAGTCTCACAAGCAGTGGTGCAGAAGTTGACAGTGATGACGAGGGAAGCAATATCAGCTGTGATTCCCTTAACAGCAACGAACTAAATGGGGAAACACCCGTTGTTGAGGACGCCAGAAATAACATTAAAGGTATTCAAGAAACCAGCAAGGTAAAGCCCCTTACGGAAGGTACGGTAACAGAGAAGAAGGTGAAGCCATTAACACCCCCCACGCCTCCAAGATCGAATATTCCACCTGTTGAACATTCACTTCCACAAGGGCTCCTCCAGGACATCAGAGCCCGTACAGCCAAGCTGACCATCGTTCCCTCACCCTGCAGTACCCTCACCAGAAAGACTAGAACCTGGGCAGATGAACTGTCGTCAAAATCTAAACAGCACAGCGAACTGAAGAATGCAAAAGATTTCAACAACACCAAGTTAAATGGCTCCGTATTCAAGTACCAGGATATCTCCCCTGTATCTACCCTTTCCACTTCCTCAGATGACCAGTCCAAGAGATCCATTGTGGAGGAAAAGACGTATGAAGAACGACAGAAGGCAACAGCTGAGAAACAACAAGCGTCATCTAGTAAAATATTTAGCAACGGTGAATTTTTTGACACCGATCGATTCTATACTTTTCACCTCAATGAACACGTCGCTGACAGTAAAGACCCCGTTCAGGAGAAGGGTATCGAGAACGAAGAAACATTCGCGGGGTACAGGGATCTACTGCAGGGAAAGGAGTCGACGTCCACCATCCGCAGTGCCAAGGGGACAGTGCGTGGTGTCAAGAACCGAGTCAGGGCGGGAATAGCAACCTTCCTGCAGCTGCACGACACCAAGGTAGGACATGAATGCTGTCTCTGTTGGGGGTATGTGGCTATTTTCTGCATGAAGTGCATTTGTTAGAAGCAATTTTGGATCTTATCGGTTCTTATTATTATAACGCTAATGCACTTTGTTCTCTACATAATGCGGGAGTCTACATTACCCAATTTTTATCGTAGCCTATCAAAAAAACGGAGTTACTGAACGGAATCAGACGGACACACAGACATTCGAAGCGCGTTCAAGTGTCGTGATATTCACATGAATTTGTTTCATACCAGAATTAAATGAAGACTTTCACAAGCAATTCCAACAATTCTTCCTATCGCTATTTCATTACCAATGGAAAATGTGCTGTGTTCACAACTTCGTAATATCCGATACCAACAGAACCCACTTTTGCGTGTAACTGATGCAAGTAAAGAAAGATTCCCCTTCTCTTTTGCCATAAGATACTTAACTTGAATCAGGCGGCGTGATCATTTCTATTTCGTGCTCGGTTCAAAAGTCGGTCGTAAGCCTACGCGTCCTGACTGTAATGCTTGCAGTTTTACTCCATTCCTCCACCAACATTCTGGGATATTACCTTAAAATTGACAAAAAGCACTTCCTTCAGTGCGCTCGATCCGTCGTTCATAATCATCGTTTCCCTCAGAAGTCGATACGTCACAGAACAATATCCTTTTACTATATATTTGTTCTTTTGGTATTTACCTCTGAGATGTCAACTTTCTACATGATTAGTACTCCTAACAAATTTGTCCTTCCGTCGTCAAGGCGATGAGTGCCCCGATTATGAAGGCAGGAAGGACCTATGAAAATTTCGTAAACTTCTCCAGATGACACAGCACAACTACCCAAAAGAAAGCCATCTTCATACTCGCCGCCATGAAAACCTCATACCTCAATTGTCCATGGTTCCTATTAAGCCCCATGCCATAAACACGTATGGGTAGCGGAATTGTGGCTCCACTTTCCTTGACCTTGGCACCAGATGGAGATGTGTGACAGCATCGAACCCCTGCTGTAGAACCGTAAAACAATCAAGGACCCTACATGTCTGGCTGGGCATATCAAACATCATCAGAAGAACAATTAATTTCGACTTCGTACGTGCCACAATGCGAGCGACTAACAAGATAAGTAAAACATGAATTGTCAATTAGCAAAACTCTCGGGTCGTCATGTTTATAAAACTCCAAGTCATTCCGACAATCGGTAGGGCCTACTCTTGTTTCAAGACATATTTTGTTGCAAAACTGCTTAATGCAGGCATGCACGCTGTCTCTCAGAAGACCCTATCAAAGACAATTCTTATTTTCCACGAAACTGAAATACGTTTTCCTTGCAATTATCTAATGTGAGGAACGTGTTTTTCGGTACAGCTTTTATTCATTTCAGCACACCATTGCAATGACCCAAACATGCAGAAAATAATATTACTTTTCAAAGGGTAGAGTATTTAGTAACATTTTACGTTTATTTCACTGGTATGCAGTGTATTTATTTAGATTACTTTCCATTAATTTCGATTATCACTTCAGTTTCGTCGAGTCAAATGAATATAATTATATTCCTTAATTAAAGCACTCAATTTCAGAGCTAGAATCACGTGATACGACACTCAGACTGTAGTAACAGGGCAAGCAATCATCAACTTTCACTTGTTATGCATAGAAAACGAGCAATAACACAATAATTAACTAGCCCCATGTGGCACAGCCCGTCTTGAGAAACTAATTAGTTAGTTAAAAAAAATTCCCCCCCTTTTATGGAAACAAAAGGTTTCGTTTTAACAAGAGTTCGCACTTGTCCCTATCTTGAGCCAGGTAGATTCAGTACGCGGCCTCCTGCCCTATTTATTTAATATATATTTTAATATTATCCTCTGTGCGGTTCAGGTTCTACAACTAAAATCTCATGAATTTCTCACCCTCCCATGCGTGTTACATGCCCCGCTCAACTCATCATCCACAATTCAATAACCATAACATTATTTAGTGAATACGAATTATAAGTTCCTCGCCGTGTAATTTTCTCCATAACGTGCTAGAAAAACGCAGTAGAGCTCTGCGCTTGTACTGGGTCGTAGCTTGAATCCTAATCTTACTCATCGCCAATGAACATCCTCCCATCTCAATGTCACCAGAAGGCGTATCGTTAAGCCCTTTGTATTGTATTTGAATCTTCTTTCATTAATAACCTGTATGTATACAAAACAAAGTCAAGAATTTCAAAATGAAAGTATCACGTTTGTTATAGGTCTTCCATATGAACGTTCAACAATTTAATTATTTTCACTTTTATTCGACGACTTAAGTCATATAAATATTTTTCCCAAACTGGAGGATATCTGGCAGTCATTAATTTAATTTTTTTAGGGTACCCAGTTAATTATTAATAACTAGAGAATAAATCTAGCGCCTAGGTTAAAAATTCTTGAAGCGTTACCTTCACTTCCACGTGGCCTTGTGTTTAGTTAAGCATCAGGGACAACTTAACCTTTAACTTAAGAATCAGTCTCAATGGCAACTGTGCAACTGAAGCTACAATATTTCCAAATTTAAATTATTTACCGAAACTGATTTTTCCGTGATTTTATCAAAAAAATGCAGCAAACAGGTATAAGCCCACCAAAAGACTGGTAACTGCCAGAGTGGCCCGCAATCAGGTACTGTTTTTTCAAGTAAAAATAAATTATTCTTAATCTAGCAGTTCTTCAAATCCAACAACTTGTAACGGATTGCTGAATTACGTAAGCTATTGTATTTCCTTCTCAGTGCGTGAGTGTATGTAGCCACAAGCAACGAATTATTTCCCTCATCTTCTTTCATAACGCATTTCCTAACCAAGCACGCCTTTGGATAAATGTCGCTATACTTTAAATTCGCGATGTCATTTTACATTCGTGCTGAGTGACGCGGATCTCGGCTAATGATAAACCCATTGACCTATAAATGAAGTCTGTAATGTCTGGTTCAACGAATCTCAAGACAGTCAAATGCTATTATCATACAAAAGAAGTCGCAGATACTAATGGGATGAAATGTATCTTCTTTGCACTGCGTAAAATGAATTAATAACAGGCAAACCATTAATATTTGTCATTATTCGTCATCTTCATTTCCGAAATTATTCAACAGGGAGTCTTCAATCAGGTTAATGAGCAAATATAATGTGTTGGTAACGGGGTCATCGGTTTACTTAAAATACAGAGCATTTCTTAATCACATCTGCCTTACTGTTTCTAGTCACTGCGATTACTGCATCAACAGGTGGGGAGTATTCCTACTCATACTCCGTTCTTTGCAATTCTGTACATTTCAGATCTCATTTATTTATCTATGATATAAATACAATGTTGTAAATATAAGTGAATGTTTGTGGTGTGCCAGGATTTTAAGGTGGACGTACGTTGTTGGGATGAGGGGTGCGTGAACGAACACGGGACAACTGAAATAAAGCTTAAGTTCACAAATGAAATTATGTTTTATGCCATACAATGATTTGTTTACTAGTAGCCGTATTTTAGAAATACCATAAAATCAAATTTCGGATTCGTGTGAAGGGACTACATAAACCTTTTGTTCTATGCTCCAGGTAGCTTTTAAAATTGACGTTCCGACATTATGTTTTGTCAAATACGGTGGAGTACTTCTCCATTAATGCAATTCTATACAAAGAACGTATACATACGCATGTTTTCCAATTATATAATTGCATTACACAACATTTATTTGTCATTCAGAATAATTTAATTCAACCTCCGATACGTGCTTATAAACTGAATTGGTGAAACAGCAATGGCTTAGTGATTTGCATATGCATTATGTAAATACTATCGGTGGTTCCACAACACACTTTCCGCTATTGTTTTCCGCTGTACAAAAGCCAAGTTTGCATCTCCTCATAACAAGTGTTCTCTCTGCGACCGATTCAATCACCCACTGACTAAGTGTGTCTTCGCAACTGCGTAAAGAGAATGTGTGTAAGGAACAGTGATAACACATGTACTACCTACCGAGATTTAGTATTCACTAGTTCTGAATTTTCTCTTCAGAATGTATTATTAATTTGTTTTATATTATTGTCAGAATAGACTGTTGTTATTTTTGTAAACAGCATTAGCCATCCGATGTAATGACGGAGATGCATTGTGTTTTCTCTGAGACAAAAACAAATTTTAAATACTACGTAGATGAATTTCGTGATTGAAATGGTTCAGAAGTGCAGTGTTAACAGAGGAAGACCACGCAATGTTCTGCCATACATTACGCTTCCAATAACATCGTTCCATAAATATTAAATAGTAGTTCAGTAGTAAGTAAATAGTAGTAAAACCATGCATAAAGAAGATTTTATATATGGTTTTATTGATTTTCATTAATGTTATCGAGTAGTAGTTTTCATTTACAATGCAGTGACTCACGTTCGCTTCTATGAACCTGATGAGTTTACAAGCGTATAATCGGAACACGTAGTTAACGATATCAATGACAAGCCTTAAAAGGGACAATGATGTAATGGAGTGGGAGGAAATGTGATTTTATGTGAGACAATGACGGCAGGTTTTAAGAAAGCTTAATATTAAATGCAGCAGGTAGCTGAGTTACAGAACTGGAAGTAATTGCTATTTATTACGAGAATCAAGTTGCTGAATATTAATTCTGATGGTATCTATAAGTACCAAAAAAAGTGTATGTTTCAGACTAGCTTGTAATTAATTTTCACTTCTCAAATAAGAGGACTGGCTGTATTGAAATTTCATGTCCTATTACTCGTACGACAGTTACACATTTCGTCTGTCAGCCAATCATTTACTTCAGTAATAGGCCCATCCCATAGCTACTTTCGACAATTCCTCAGTGTGTCAGCCAATCAATCACCGGCAGATTTCTGTATTTTATGCAGAGAGTATAAAACTGTGTCTTCCAAGAGTGTTCAATTCTAATGTGGGTAAGAAAATCATATATCTTATCTACGTAACGAATCGTGGTATTTATAAGTGTACAGAATCACTGAGATTCTTCACATATGAAACCGGGTGATACAGTTGGTCATTCAATATGTAATACATTCTACACTGAATTATAACCAAGAATTTCACTGACAAAGAATATTACAGAACTGATTTTTCAGCCGGATGATGACGACAACTTTGATAGTGTCATCACACCACACATCTTGTTACAAGAGTTGTGTCAAGACAGAGCCTGCCTTGGAGAATGGATCTCTGTGACCTGCTTTCTCCAGGCACACCCTCCACCGAGATATCTCTTTCTCTCACAGTCCTCCTCATTTGCCAGTTACCTTCATCTCTTTATATCAAACTACTTCAACACATTCGCTGCAGAAAAGAGATAGACGGACAAGTATGTGTGGCAGAGAGAGAGAGGCGATCCAGGTGAATGGCTTCTAAAGAGGCCAGACATTCCACCTGTTTCAATAACTGTGACGTCACTTAACCAAGGCCGGAACAAATTCACAGTGCAAAGATTAAGTATCGGAAGTTGTTTTAAAAGAACGTGTGACTTTTATGTAAAATATAAGGCCAACTTTTGGTTTGGAAAGGTCTTTTAGCGTTGACGGAAGAGGTATATGGTTTTACGATTTCACGGTATACTTTCTGCAGACGAAGACAGTGAATAGATCTGAGGCGATGGTACTGAGAAACTAGCAATTAAAACACGTTTGTACACAGAACGACACACGACTTCCTCATGCTTTACTGTGAGGAAATACGTAACCTACCCGAGTCTGAAAATTTCCGTTAACGGAACACCAAATTAATCGGGTTATCTGTTATACTAATCACAAATATTTTTCCAATACATGAGGCGTTACAAATTCAAGTCAATCATACAGTGTGAATCGAACAGGAAGGTTTGTAGCATTTATAATTAGTTCGCCTAAAAACACAAGGAAATCAATACATTCAGAATAATTGGTCCGTGGTCCGGATTCGAAACCAGATATGCCTACACAGTGAATAAGAGACAAATGTTTCACTGCTTCGTCAACCCGTTCTGTTGGATAGAAAAAAAATTCACGGTTTCGAAACTATTAGAATGAATATCATTAATTTAAATCGATCCCGTGCCAGTTAAATTCAATCAATATTTGTTTTGAAATGCAGTTTAACATGAACGTTCTACATGTGCCTCTGACAATAAATTAACAAGAATTTCCTGATGTATTATTGTTTTAACTTTCAAGTAAACCTCAATTATGTTAGTGAAATTTTAATTTATTCATATTTTACGTATATTAAATACTTTATTTAAATTGTTATAATTTACTGCGTTATACGAGTAGAATATGAAAGTCTTGACCTTAATAACAATTAATATATTTTCACAACTTTAATCGGAGTTGCATTTAATCATTTACAGGTCAGTGGTAACTATGTATACCACCATAACTTCATTTAAATTCTGTGATAAATGAATTAGAAAGTATGAGATGTTAAATGTGTCTCCCCTACCACGGAAGTTTGCTGCAGAAAAACTGTACGCTTTAACACCCATAAAATTAAATTCGCAACGATTATTTTCCGTCACGAAAGGATGAAACTAGAAGCATTGGGTTTGTACATTCAATTAAATAGAAAGTGGTAACAGTTTTACTAGCAGAGAAAAATAGCGTTTCCTTGGAACCGTTTAGGCTTGTGTCAAAAAAGAAATGGTTTGTCACAGTTCCTAGAAGTTCTTATGGCCTGCAAACATAAATATTGAACTTGACAAAACTCGCATAAAACCTAACGTCGACATTTATAGTTCAAGAACAAGAACGCTGCTAGACTAACGTACTGGTACAAGCTCTACATTTCATACAGATAACCATAGCTTCTATTTAGTATGTCATAAATATCTTCCATAAACTCCAGTTTCCTTTAAAAGTAATGTATTTGTAAAGTTCTGTCCTGGTTGATGCTGTGTTTTATTTTACACCAAAGTTATCCTGATCGAGAAATGTTACAACATAAGCGATAATCGACTCCCTTCGATCAACAGTGTGAAAATCTATTTTCCTGGGGTTACTCTGTTAATTTCCATGCCGTACATGAACCCGTGTTCACAAGAGTCCGCTATTAGTCTCTAACCTCAGCCAGCTGAATCTACTCCACATCACTGTACCCTATTTCTTTTGTGTCTATTTAATACTATCCTCCAAATCATCGCCTGTATTTCCCAAATGCATCTTTTCCACGGGCTTTCCAACTAAAAGTTTGCATGCATGCCTCTTCTCACCCACGTGTGCTATACGCCTCGCCAATCCTATAATTCCAAATCTTTGTAGTGTCCTGTTCTCAGACACCCTCAATCCACGTCATACTAGTCCCTTAGCTGCTTAATACTCTCCCAGTAACCACTAAAGTTTTCAGTCACAACCATCTCAAGAAATTGTACATAAAAAGGAGATGTCAGTATTATGGCACTCAATGACTTAAGACGACAGTTTATCAAATATACATGGACAATGAACAATGTCCGACACAATACTGCTACAAAAAGTCGCAATATCTGCAAAAATTTCCCATTAACTAGTCCTTATTTTTAATGTCCAAGCGATTCATAATCTACAACGTGCATGTTCAAATAGAAGACCAATAAGATATAAACAGTTACAAATATCAAGTAGGCCGACGAAGATTCAGAAAAGTTACGGACAGATAAACATACGGATTCCAAAACTACTTTCTCAGAAGGAGTAGAACCTGAAATAGAATATTTCTTTCCACTTGAAAGTTCTATATATTTTGCAAAATAAAACTTTCTATTTCCTAGTTTTGTTTAAGTTTAAAAATGAAAGGAGGCTTAAGAGTTATCCTGTATTGGCGAAGGATTGGATTACGAAAAAAAAAGTACGCTTTAATCTATTATTATTATTATTATTTAAGATTTAATCCTGCCCCTTCACACTTCTTAGTACTGTTTTATTCTGAAAAAATAAAAACTGCGTTTATTTATAAAATTCAAATTAACGCTCCAGACGCGGCAAATAACAAAAACTTCTACTATCTTTGTACTTCGCGTCCCGCACGTGCTGCATTTCCAGACTGACGTTATTATTTTTCAGCTTATTCTCTTCTAAAAAACCAAAATAAACTAAGAATGTGTGAGCATTGAACGATCGAGTTCACAGCCTATATATCCGCAATAGGGGAAGGGATTTGAGACCGACACTGGGACTCACCCAAGCTCCTATTCAAGGGTTAAAGGCGGCAAAAGCAGCCGGGACATGAAGCTGGTCATCTCTATCAAGTGAAATTAAAATGCGTCCAACTATACCTCCACTCCGCCATACACCTTGCAGTGCACTGCGTGCAAGATACAGCATTGATTTGCCATTAACACGTATCGGTAAAATAAGAAGTGCATACAAAAATTTAGTCTGACAACTTAAAGGCAAGTGACCAATAAGGAGACCAAGGCGTAGATTGGAGGATAATATTAAAGTTGACCTTAATTGAGGATGAGGATTTGGGCCGATTCATACAGAATATGGGCCAGTGGCTGGCTCTTGTAAACACGGTGTGGACACTTTCACGACTAACTGCACTAATGTAAGCTTTCCAGATGCTTCAAGGAGTTTGACTAAATTAGGCTTCACTTATGTAGGCCCGTCCAAGAACGTAAATCTTTTTATATATATGGCTTATGTGTTTAAAAATGAATCAGTCCTAAGAAAAGTGTCCGGCATGTAACATGCAAGCTGGAAATGTAGTATGAATTGGAGAATTAACAATTCTACAGAGCTTCATCAAAGCCTGTCCTCAGTTCATTTTATTTCAAGTAAATTTTGAAGAACTTCAGTACCGTATGTGAACATTTCGACCACACCTCCGACAGACGGTCGTGTCTGTAATTTACGTGGACGGTGGGTGTCCCTCGATGAACAAGTGGGCTGGATAGCACAAGCATAGCTTGCATGACCATGAAGGGTAAATCGACAGCCGTTTAGTTACGCCTAGTTTTCTTAACGGGAATTTCAGTCTGTAATTTGTATTTTTACATAACCTTAAAGCACTGTTACTTAAAGAGATCGTACCTGTGTTATACAACTTACGGTAATTTTCTTGGACTCAAGTTTCGTCTCATACTTTTCGGGTTTCTATGGAATGAGCAGAAATTGAATCCATAAATATAAGAGACATGATTGTATTCAACGCGTCATCGCTGGGGGTGGAAGATTTCTCGTTCTGAAATCTTCCAACAATACAGCACTGTTCCTTAGACTATGACATTTTATCCGCTGATTAAAACAAATTAACGAAGATACTGAATATGCCTGTCTTCTGGGTTGTTGCGCCGTGTATTCTGGGAAAAAGTTTACTGACGTTTCAAAGGTCCATTGTCGCCCTGATAATAAACATCTATTTCGTTTCTTACACAACAATTAAAATATCATGAAAAATATTAATTAATTCAATGACGTTTTATTATGCGATGAGCAAAGCAAGTATAGAAAATACTCCGACTTCTGTGAAACTGTCTCATCAATCAGAGACTGACGTCATGAGCAAATCAATTATCAGTCTACTTTCAAAGTTTGCTACCTGTTCACGTCATAATTTCCAATACCAAAATTCTGAGTCTGAGTTAAAAATACAAACCGTATCGATGATCAGATATATAACGTTGTTTGTTTAGCGGTATCTACCAACAACACAAAGATAGCGGTGGAATTGCCCACTGTGTGGATAATGAATGATACACGATACTTATGACAACAAGGCAATTACACTTACAGACCCCATCCATTTGCTGTGTAGGATGGAACTTTGTTAATTCATCGATCTGAATCATGACTAGTGTGGGTTGGACTAAACAAATTGCGTATAAACAAAACAGAGTTTTGAGTTGCTCTCTGTACTGAGACTTCTGCTCAGGTTAATGCCACCACAAGCCTAGCAGCAAATTATAGGAAGTGTATAACACACAATAAAGTGCATGTGTGCTCAAAACCGTGTTACATTTGCATTCATTTCTTTCACCCTCAAGTGTCGTACAAAGAGTCGGTATTCTAGACAGTAGGAGAATAGTTTTCGAGCTGTACGCACCCAGCCTACCATCTAGTGCAGCGTTTCTCAACCTATGGTACGCGAACTAAGTAATGAAATCAAAATATAATAATAACATAAATAAGTTTTCCCTGAACGCATGTGTTAAATTATAATTAGTGATACGCCAGCGAAAAAGGGGTGAGAACCCCTGATTTAGTGGGTAACATGGAACGTTGCCGAGGCTGTGAGTGAAAAGACAAGTCACTCGCTTAGTGAACAACTTCACTGCATATTATGGAATCTAAAATTGCGTTAGTGTTAACAAGAACTTGTCACTGACTAAGCTAGATTAATCTAATCCACATCCTAACACCCGACCACTTTAACAGGTTACATATTTTTATATAATCCTATACACGCTAATGTCACTTGCCTTCAGGTTTCCCTATTAAAACTTTTAATGCATTTCTCATTGTCCCCATGCGTGACACAAGTCCTTCCATCTTATCGTACTTAATTAATAAACCTAATAATATGTTGATAAAGAGTAGAAATTGTAAAACTCGTAATTAAATTTTACCTCAAATGTTAAAAAATGATGGGCCACGTCCAAGAACACACACAGTATCTCCATTAAAAATATTAGTTTGCTTTGCAGATAAATCAGCGCAGGCTACTATAAAAGCCAATGGCGGAGTGCATATCTGACTTGGCGAACAATTTAATGATTAATTTACAATGCTATTGCAGTTAGTCATTTCTAATACCTTCAGTCTATCCATCACTTTGCATATCCCTATTTGTTAGGGTGTTAATTTACCGTGCGAGCTCCATATGAAGGGAATGACATGCATGACTGATACTAAACCTTTAGACACATTTCATTAGAAAGGGTGGAGCAAAATTATGGCATTTGTAGCATTTCCGTCATTCGTTCCATAAATAACATTACGAGAGTTGTAGTAAAGGATGTTCATCAGACACAATGATAATTGTAAATCTGTTGTCATTCTCTCCGTCTCAGTACTGAGTAAATTGCCTGAAATTTGGAATTCCATAAATAAAATTGGTAGTTACGCAAATAAACTGTAATTAATCTTTTGTCCTCGATCTGGCTGTGTTACAGATGGATTCCTCGGTCAGTGCTCGTTTCTGGTATCTTTTTCACAAAAAAAAATCATGAATTAAAATCATAATTTTGAGATTTTATTTCAATTCCATCCCCATGTTAAGTTGGTCTCCTGTCATCAGGGTATGACGCATCTTGATCTAATGGATGGAGCAAACGGACACGACATAAAAAGCGTAAATCAATTCTGACGAATATGCAGACGAGGAAAGCCGTTAAGGGGTAGTCCTCTAGCTTCGGGCTGGGCTGGGGGGCCAACAGCTCCTAGTCGTATCAAACAAGCTTGTTACGAAATGTTGTACTCAGAATGGACGAGTCATGTAGCGCGCATGTAAAAGACGAGAAGAGAGCGTAGTACTTTTGTTAGAAAGCCTGAAAGGTAGAGAATATCAGACGACCTTAGCATAGATTTGAGGATAATATTAAAATGGATCTTAGGGGAATAGGGTTGGAAGATATGTATTGCATTTACCTAGGTCAGAACAGGGACCGGTGGCGGGGTCTTGTGAACACGGTAATGAACTTTGGTACTTCATAAAAGGCAAGAATTTCTTGAATCGCTGAGTGTACTATTAATTTCTCAAGAACGATTGTGTTCAATGGAGTTGATTATATTTCTTCAAGATATGCTCCAATATTATGTTCCTATCTACTTATATATCTTTGAAGTTGTCTCTTAACCTTCCGGAGTAAAATATTATATGAATTTTTCGTCTCTCCCATACATTCTACATGTTTCGTCCCCCTTAAACTCTTTGATTTGGTCACCCTATGAATGTTTGTCGAAAAGAACACATTACCAAGCTCGCCATTAAGCAGTTTTATCCATTCTCCTCTGCTCATTATATTACAACAGCTTCACATAACGCTCAATTACGATACAAATAAGCATCTTTGGAACGTATGGCATTATGCTGACGCGTTAAACCCGTAGAACTAAGACCCGAGGAGCTCCCCGGGCTCAGTGCGATAATCTAACACTTGGAAACCTTCCATTTATTTAGTATCCACGCCACTTACAGACAGGTCAACGCACTGTAATTAGCATTCGTATATCATAACGTGCATCTGTTCCATGCTCATTTTTAAGCAAAATTTGCACGAAACTTGTATATCCATGACATAACAAAACGCAGCACTGAGTATAGGAGTAACATCCTGTCCAAGTCTGATTAAAAGAGTTTTTATGCTACCTAAGCTTTGTTTCTACGGGAAATACATCCAGGATAAATTACCCAGTAAACACAGGAAATGCACAGTAAACTGTTCTCCAGCCTTACGCTGCTGAGTTTATTAATGCAAAATGTTTGCTGAAATGTGTATAAATTACAATGCTTTAAGTCAGCATGAATAGGGCCCTTCTTGGGAAGCCAAAAGCCATTTCAGCTAGTGAAAACCCTCCTCCTTTTATGGAACAGAAATGTTCATTACCGTGTTGACAAGAGCCAGTCAGTGATTGCTATCCTCAGTCAGATAAATCCATTTGACACCGTAAGGCTTTATTTGTTTAAGATACATTATATTACACACCCACATAACACCTAGGTCTCCTAGAACAGTGGTATTCAACCTTTTTTGTTCGCGTACCCCCAGATATAATTTCTCTTCAACTTTGTACCCCAAAAGTTGTTGGTGTATAATTCAAGTTATACATAGTATATAATCCATATCAAAAATAAATTAAATAAATTACATTACTGATTATTCAGTGTTTATCATAAAATAATATTTTTTTTAAATTTCACGTACCCCCTAAGATGTCTTCGCGTACCCCCAGATATAATTTATCTTCAACTTTGTACCCCCAAAGTTGTTGGCGTATAATTCAAGTTATGCATAGTATAAAATCTACATCTAAAATAAATTAAATAAATTACATTACTGATTATTCAGTGTTTATCATAAAAATATATATATATATATATATTTAAATTTCACGTACCCCCTAAAATGTCTTCGCGTACCCCAGGTTGAATACCACGATTCTAAAAAGTATCTTTCCTTTATATTTTCTTAACAGAATTTTTATGAATTTCTGATCTCTCTCATGTGTGCTACATTCCAGCCCATCTCATCTTCCTTTATAATCCTAATAAAGTTTCATGAACAGTGGGCCTATAGATTATTAAGCTACTTTTTTATTTGTTCTTCATTGTGTAGCAATCTTATAAATAAACAACTTTCTTTTCAATGACAGGTGATAACGAACTTCAGGCACTGACGCGGACAAAGTACAAGTTGGTTCAAAGTCCTAATACAATACTTGAGGTTTCTGGAGAAATATTTTGAGCAGAGAATATAAATAGCCTTATTTTTTTTAAATTCGCACCTTTTCCGAGTGACGATGCTTCTATGTTGATGTCGCTTTATATTATTGTGATTGTGTGATGGGGACTTAAGCTGATGAATGATGCTTCGAACACCTGTTGTGATCACGTGCAGTACATTCAGTGCCCTGACAAGTCCCTGCCTCATTAACTGAGAACTGCTCAAATGGAGGTTCTGTGACGTGACGATTGAAATATGCCATAAAGGCAGAATTAGCTTTTCTTCTTTGTTTCATTGCAAAAAATATTCAAGTAACACGTTATGTAAAAAAGAACTGTTCCCAATTTGTAAAATCGGCTGCCATAATTAAAGCGATATCAAGGTACTAACGTTGTAACTCGGAAAAGGTGGTGTCTGAAAAAAGAAAATTTATTTGCATTTTCTGCTCCAAATAATTTCTCCAACGACCTCCATGGGTATTGTAATAAAGCTCTGAATCGCTCTATAGGAAATGAGCTGTCTATAGGCAGATGAGTCGTGTTTATATACTATTGTAGAATACTAATAGCACCATTATTGGTCTTGTAAATCAGAAACAAGGCCTAACTTTTTACAACTTCAGAGAAAAGGAAATCTTGACCTGAATCCTCACCGAAGTTGACCTAGAGCAAGATTACAGTCGTCAGTCACAACGTAATGATTAGCGCTGTGAATGAACAAATATCAGAACCAATTACGACCAGCTGGAGTGTAAGCCAAGGATGTTATCACCAACTTTGTTCCATAGAAACTTTCTGAAACATGATGTGGTTAATGTTGCAAAAACAAAAATTCTCAAATTTATTTCCTGAAAAATCTGTTAAAAGTGAACATGCATTTTTAACTTTATTCCATATCACATTTATCGCTGAGAAGATAAGAAATGTGTAAAACAATTGAAAAATAATGGCTTCGGAATTCACCGAATTTGTTTAATTTAATTTAATATATTTTGTATTTTATGTTTCAGAATTTAGTTCCGTTTGGGACTGCCTCAATCTTGAGACATTATAATTACTTAAACAACGTTTTGTACAAATATCTATAGACCTACAAATAGACATTTAAACGTATAGACATATTAGAGCTGCTACATGAGGAGTATGCTTACCTAATACCCCCATTTCTTAATTGAACAAACAGTAAACACATGCACTGTGCTGATTTAGGTTTAAGCTGATTCACACATGGTTCCTTTCCGTAGTATTAACTATTACCGATGCATCGTGTATGTAAACATTAGCACCTGTGGTAATTTTGTAGTTATTCGACAGTTTTACTGCTTAAGTGATATTTAGCCCAGTGACTCATCACTTCAAAAATGCCCTCCTTTTACGAGGAATTTCGGAACCTAAGAAATAGGAACTTTGTACTACATCAAAATGTAGTGTTTACATTTCGAGCTGTATGAAATTTTTCACTTTAACATAAAAGGTGGAATTAAAATTAAATTATTTGGTTATTCCGTCAAATCACAATGTATTTAAAATAAGATAATTAAAATAATTAAAATATCATTCTGTGTTCCATATCGAATAATCGATTTACAATTGGAACAGTTACAACATGTTTCGGTTTTATTAAAAGTAACAGAATAACGTAAAAGTTTTTATACAAAAAGCCCTATCAATGCAATCACAGCTTATTTGTTGGATGCTAACGTTGTAAAATAAGTTTCTGATACTTATATTGATACTTCGATATGGAACACAGAATGATATTTTAATTATTTTAATTATCTTATTTTAAATACATTGTGATTTGACGGAATAACCAAATAATTTAATTTTAATTTAATAAATCACAATATGACGCAACTACACTATCTTATAAAAGGTGGAATATTATTTAATACTTCGAAGGACAAATTAGGAGACCCATGACGAGAAATTTTTGCGCTCCTATATATGATGTTATGTATAAAAGGCAAGATGTGAACTTTTAATGGGGAGCTCCAACACATCTGTGAGTTTGTCGATCAGTATATTTCGCGTCCCAAACCATTTAACAGGGTTAGATTAAACTTTGTAGGAACTGCTGGGTGAATGGCACATTGGTTCTTATCAGACCACTACTGGCCTGGGCTCACAATAGTTTTACTTGAAAGTCCAGAACAACCTATATATTTCTCGAAAACCGTCATTCCAACAACAACAAAAAACATTTATATGCCAGCGTATACACTATATATCACGTTGAGACCTGCAAACGTTGTTAGAAACAAGCCTACTTTTCGTTACGGTGTAAAAGGAAATTATGAGAAAACGAGGAACATAGTAAATTACGGATTATTAATTATCAATTATCAATTTAAAAACAACAAGAAATTATTTACGTACTTACACCTACTACTTATTGGGTTTATTAATACATCACTTTACTTGTAAAATTCATGAACTGTGAGATAACTGAAGACGTGAGATTGTAGTCAGGGAAATGTTCCTTTCCAAGTTGGAGTAGTGGGTAGGCTATACCAGACATGATCAGTACTCACATTTTGACTACAGATCCAAAGTAAGAACAGTTTATTATTACCCTCCCACTTGCGCCAAGCAGTATTTTCCTTTCAGGTTTTTCGACCAACATTTAAAATGTATTTTTCATTTTCCAGTGCTAATCTGTCCTGTAAACTCCTGATTTTCGACTTTATATATATATCTTGTTTTCATGTAAAATCCTGATAGAAAAAGAATACTTGGAATATCTAATCATAAATGGAAGGATAATATTAAATAAATCTTAATACAGTGCGAGGTTGTGGACTTAGCAGATTGTTAATTTCTAAGGGGGGGGGGGTTCTTCTTAATGAAGGTAGGTACTTAAGTGGCGACGAAAGTCCGTTTGAGGCTTAGGCCCACATGGAACGTGTTACCTTCTGTTGGCAACGTGTGATGAGACCATCCCGAACCCAAGAGCTGGAGTGTATAACCTTGTCGGCTGTTTGCTACTAATGCATATTCAACACTTTCGCAGATGCACTGCATGTCTGGAGCTCATCTCCATCTTCAACATGGCGACGTTAATGCAGTGATAACAAGAGACCCCACTTAACACGAGGCGGGATGTGTCACGTGATTATAATTAGGGTTTTAACAAAGCGGGGACATGCAAGATGAAACAACCGTAGGAAAACTTCAAATCCAACTTCAAATTCTTCTCATTGCGCCGGAAAGCAACGTTTTCTGATAATTTTTGGAAACGTGAATTGGAGATTTATGACAGGAATAACTCTCTCGATCTTAGAAGTAAGAGGATTTACAGTAGTCTTCATCGCACAATACATTTATATTCCACGTTAAAATTAATAATCGATTTAAGAAAGTAGACATGTTCTTGCGGATCTCATGAGAATATTACCATGCATAAAACCGCAAGATCTAAGTGATATAACAATTCAGCTTTCGTTTGGTCATGTTCTGATTATGCGACTGGGGTGTGTACACCACTTTGGCACAGATATGCACTATGTACAGATAATGTAAGTTTCTCAGTTATTAACTTATTAAACCTATGACCGTTTCTGCTATTGGAATTAAAAAATAGACTGCGAGTACCAGAAACTTAGCTACTTTATGTTAAAGAAAATAGATTGATCTTCGTTCCGTCATGTCTTTACTTCTTTTTAGCAGAAATCTCGTGCGATTTCTTTATCGACCAAATGCTCATGCTGTGCAGAAAATGCATTACAACTTCCTGTACTCGTTGGCATTAGCAATGATGACACGTAAGAATTTGTACTTCTTTTTCCCGAAACGGATGAAGAAGCAACTAGCTGCTTCAAGTGCAATGCACCAACTGCTTTATACATACATTGTATTACAGTAGCACTGCCTTATTTGTGGTTTATAGTAATTACATAGCAATAAATAACAGTGTCTTAACACGAATTAGTAAGATGCAAACACGTTTAAATCACATGCAAAATTAAAACCGAAGTCGTATATACAGAATAATTTACTTTTCGTCAGGTAGTCGGACGCAACCTAAGAAAGACCTTAACAGTCAATTTGTTATTGGCTACTCTGTGAAATAAAAACAGGTTCATCTTTACAAATGATTGCGCTTAGCCTGTACAAAATGAGGCCCAACTGCAGCCGCCACATGGAGTCCTGTATGACATTGCGTATTACAGAATGAAATTTCCTTGAGAGCAAAAAAGTCACAGGAGACGTGGACTGCAAAGGGACTCGTTTCCTTGGATATAATGCGGTCG
This sequence comes from Zootermopsis nevadensis, assembly GCF_000696155.1. Next base: position 235,243 of record NW_019061009.1, read on the forward strand.
GTGTACGAAGCTAAGCTCTCATTAAAAGTTTTAGACTAATTTTATTTTTTCTCACCCGTTATACCTAAATGAATTTGAAAAAAAAAAATGATTACATGCATAAAACAACTTACAAAAAAATGTAGCAGGCCTACATGACAAATCAGCTAGGTAACTGTTAGCTTCACTTCACACAAAGTATTATTTTGAAAAGTAAAAACGAGAAAATCGAAAAGACTATTTGAAAAGACCCAAAGACTAACCTCACACGTCACCAGCACGCAGTTGTGCCGCCATCTTGAAGTGATTCACGTGATATTAAATCATTTTCTCCTAAACGGAGTTTCATAACGCTTGGTCTTTGAGTTCACGGCACGGTCGTATGTATGTCAGGTTCTCTAAATCTATTACCAACATAAAAATATTACGATGGTTTCTAATACTTACAGGTAACATCTATCACGACCTCTCCTGGCCTAGGGGGCACCTTAGCCCACAGGGCGAGTTCAGGTAGCACCAATGACAGGGTGAAATGAGGATGGTCGGCGGAGGGGGCCTTCAGTTTAATATCGCAACGAACCACTGCGGGGTCCTCGAAGACTTAACTTCTCCCCCGTGTTTGTCTCAGACCGCGCTGGAGGCTCCAATCTGTAAAGAGAAAATCCGTACAGACCTGGAATCGGAAACAGAACTTTTTAGTTTAAATTCCAGAGTTTTGATCTGAAGCGGCCAAGTTCTATATTCGGTAGTTTCTTAAAGAAATGTATACACCTGTCGACACCAATATGAAAACCTGCATTCATGTCACCACGCTCGACCGCCCAACAGTAAAATGGTTTATGTGTACATAAATGCATATTAAGTATGGCAACTTTGGTGCATGCATGACTCTGTTAACAATTTTTACTACCACTGTTGACTTGTTTCCGTTTTGCAACGTTGAGGCAGAATCCGCTCCACACCAAATTACACACAAAAATACTTATGCAGCACGACAGCCTTCGAGTTCCTATGCGGATCTTAGACTCAGAAATTATCGGCTAACACGCAGGTTTAGAAAATACGTCGTCGAAAGACGACCTACATTATACGGTCAGAGTGCAGGAAGGAAAACTTATTCATTATTAAGTATTCCGGGCAGCCATTTTTTTAAAATTAAGACAGACGTGCAACTTGAGGGAAAAATAAACATTACATTCCTAGCGAGAGAGAAATATATTTTTAGTAGACATACCGACAGCAAAAGACAATTTTTTTTATTTTAAGCATGGAAGGAAATCGATGAGAAGTTTGTCATTGTAAATATTAGAATCACGTTTTTTCTCTCTTTCGTGAGATTAGCCCTTGAGTTAAAATGAGAATTCTATCGGACCCTGGGTTTCATTACACTGACAGAACTACAGTCTCTACAAGAATAGCGGAATTTGTTGGAGCGGTAACGACTTATATTTGCATTTGGTACGTACCACGGACGCGTACATGAATATTTAACGAATTAAATAGAGTCCTTGGTAGTTCGTGTTTTCGTGGGTTGACTGAGATAACTTCGCAATTTTAAAACGAGGACACATTTCGAGTCTCGAAAAGTACAGTAAAAACATACATAAATTGTAATTTATAATTCACTTTTGTTATGTTTACTTTAATTTCCAGCATCGAACAGCTTCCTATAGGATCTTTTCAACAATTTATCTATCGTTATGGGCTATATATCTTGGACTCATTATGTATAATGCGTAACAATACCATATTAACTAATTCTTTAAGACATCGATGTCATTAAGCTTGTCAAAACAATATTTTTTTAACAAAGGTTTTTCATTGTATAAAAAACGAGCAAGTCAGTTAAATCCAATTACAATTATTACATTACTATATTATTATTCTAACTCCATCGAATGAGTACTTCTACAAGTTACCAGCCTCACAGGTAGTTAAGAAATTTCCTATTTTTTATTATATTTAAGGTAATGTTACTGCGTTCAAAACAGCGTGCCACCGAGCCTATCATTAATCAGATTAATCCAGTGCCTTCCTATACATTCTAGTCAAAGATAAATTTTAAAATTATTCTTCCATATACACCTTTGTCTTTCAAGTAACTTCTTCCCCTCAACAGTTCCTATTAAAAATGTATTTATAAACCTCCAATTTATAAACAGTACAAATTAAGATTTTCTGAGACGATTCTTGGAAAATATTTTAATAAAGTAAATACGGTGAGATCAGATACCAGGATTCTAATAATATATTTTTCTGTCCTACTAACTCTTTCACTTTCCGGTATCAGTGTGCGAAATTAAGGAATATACATTATTTATCGTCTTTATATATAGATATACATCAAGTATAGTGAGATAATGTTTATAACTATATGATGTATGATCAAATTATAATCGTTGCCATGGCAACGCTGTTAATGAGTTATCGGTCGTAAAGCCACTGCCTCCAAGGTCTGGCTAACAGCGCTAATGATCCGCACTTTTCTTGTAAGTGTGTTGTTCTTAACGGTTATTATTTTTGCGCGGGAAAGTTTATTAGCTTCTTTGGAGGTAAAAATTCGAATGGTCAAGATATTGACAACTTCGTTGATTAATGGTTTTAAACATAAAGAAGTAGTTTTCCGGTCGCATTAAGGCCAGACAGCAACTTCGGAAACAAGAATAATGAATGTCATCGAATTTTTTACCAAAATAATCGTCATCATGAAATCAGCCTAAACATACCACCCACTGTCTGCAGATAGCTATAGAACTGCTATTGCAAAATCCGAATAATTTTGTCAAGAACCCCACAAAAATAAATTCCGTGGAGGTGGTCTAAACAGATGAGAGAAGACGCAACTAAAGCAACATGGAAGTTAATGTGTGAAATAATTAATTTTGCAGCAATGCAGTCTTAAGAACCACGTACTATTTCGAATCCCACATGCACAACAGATATTATTTACCTTGTGGTCACAGAGAAAATATAACTCTGAGGAGCAGCGTATGTGAGAGCCTAACCAGCAAAATATAAAAACAAATCAATGTAACCAGGGTCTTATTGCCGTCGTGATGGAATGTGATGTAGCGTACACACGTTTCATGAGCCTTCTCTCAAGCGTTACCGAACAAATAGCCCAAAAAGTCACTTGAAGTATTTCTTCATTTCTTGCAGTCCCTTATATCCACCACTTTATCTCATTCCCTACTTTCTCCCATATTCCATGTGTTCGTTCTATCGTTATCTTTCTCCCCCTTTTCTCATTTATTTCCTCCCTTTGGTACTTGTACCTCCTTCCGTCCTTTCTCAAACATCTCTTCTTTTTCGTAGTAATTAAAAACTAATATTTAACTCTGTAATATAAATTTAAAACAGCTCATGGGCATAGAAATATAGCTTAAAACATGCCTACACGATAAAACAACGAAACACATTAGGCGAACACTCCAGTGCGTAGTTTAAAGGTTTTCCCCAGTTCCGCATCTATTTAAATACATATTTCCACTGCGAGCTAAAATAAATATCACGGGATGACAGCATTAAACTGGCTCTTATACTAGCCTACACGTAGGCCTGATATTCATTTCTGTACCCACGGATCACATTAGTACGAGGTCTAGTTATGAACTGGTCGAACGATGCACCTGCTCCCATAGGACCAAAATAATTTTCTTCTCTGTTCTGCGGTTCGCCCAGCCTGATAACCAACGGGTAGATACTAATTAGATCCAAGGAGCGTTATTTAATGCCTAGATCTTCCGAATAGTCGTTTCCTTTCAGGATTTTCAACCGTACTATGTATTTACGTATTTCTCATGCACACTGCATAACGCGACTCTATAATTCACTTAATTTTATCATCCCAATAATACGAAGGGGCTTTGGTACATTTGAAACTTTTTCTTGCTTTGTTAATGTTGTTCGTCCATTACGATTGCAGAATATAAATGTATGGCTGGCCAGAAAAATGAACTCCAGTGTCATTTGTTTGCACATCAAAATCTGTCATCATAAAACAGGAAATTGTGTTTGGAGCCATCAACGTTCATCAACTTTCATGTTTGCGGAATTAACGTTGTCTCATATTGTTACCAGACGACCGTGTTGAAATTAATTCACACAGCGTTCTATGTTCGGGTATTATCTTTACATTCATCACGAGTATACAATATTGTAATCTTTGGAAGTAAACAGCTTTCATTACATCACTTCAAGATGATACGCCCACAAAAGTTAACACCTGCGTACTGAATTATAATATGAAAGATAAAATAGCATTCCAGTGCACGTACAAGTAAAGATATTAGGGAGAGATACGCATCAGCTCCGTAATATCTCAAATATAAGTGCTTAGAAGACGGCAATCCAAAATTCAATTCAACTTAGATGTTACTGCACTCTAAAGGAATACCGGGGGAAAATTTTTGTAACCTATATCACTGAGGAACGTCATATCCGTTAGACGAAACAAAATGTAAGCGGAGATATTATTTCCGGTCAAACAGAGCGAATATACTTGTATTTCACACACGTGTGTTCGTAGACTTTGCTGATGTGCGCAACGTATCAGGTATTATAACCAATGGATTTGATACCGAAGCAATCTTACGCTCTGTAAAACAAGCACGTAAAAACTTAACATAGCACATTCGTAGATCTAGTAGCACACGGCTCTTGGATAATGAATTCGTTCCTCGCATTATCTGATTAACTCAGCAGGCCATAATTATTTTTGAGAAACTAACAGTTGTTCAGTTAGTCAAGAAACCATCCTTCCCTTCATAACTTATGAAATTATAACTTTCACTGCCGAGTTCAAAACAGCCTGTTCTATCCCGAAGCAGATTAACGTAAAGTTACCGCCATATTTTTCTAAACTGCGTTTTATCCTCCCGTATTCGTCTTCATTATTCAAATTATGTGAAAAACCAAGTTTTCAATTTGTTGTTTGTTATATTTTGAAGTTTCGTGTTCTGAACTGCAAAGTAGCGAGCATTAGCCGAATTAAATTTATTCTAAATTTATTCTAAATTTCTTCACAACTAAAATATTTTTTGTTGCCCTCATTCTCAAATATTTGAACTGTGCCAAATATGTGGGGAATATATTACTTGTGTTATTCTTATAATATTGTCCTACATTCTGTTTACAAATCATGAAAATGTTATTTGTCTGCTTGTTCTTGCAGCTGACATTGTGGGGAAAAAAACATTGAGGTGTAAATTTGTTTCGAAAATGAAATGCCGCTTGTAAACCTAATTGCCATTAGCGTGATTTATGGAAAAGATCAAACGAACAGATCTAATTTGCATGCTTTGATACATATGAAGTTATTTCAGACAATGCAAATAATTGAATGTTATTTAACCATTTTTGAAGTTCAAATGATTTCATGCTAGGTTGTTCTATCCCTGTCCACTGTAGTTTTCCTGAGACCCACCCGGGTCCCTAGTAGACAAAGCCACAACACAACAGTCGGACCTCTTTTCGTGTAACAGAAATTGTGCTTGTTGCTGTGTGACTGTGACCTTGCCTTTTTTCTCTGCATCACAGACCACGTTCCAACCTTCACCTTGAAAAACCTGACTCGGTTAACCTCACTCTTTATAAAGAAACGCGAAGCTGAAACAGAGAAAATTAGCGCACTTCTTTTTCCAATCGTCTTTAATTTCAGTTTGGATTATCCTCAAACCCTTTGCTTCTCTCGAATTTTCTATCATTGCCGTACTCCTGCAAACACTCAAAGTTGGAAGAATACAACTGTAAGTACGAATCGGGGAGCTCGCTTACTCAACCCACAACTATTCTTATTGAAATTCGGATGATAGTCGTTTCGAATCTCCTTCTAATCGAAACCAAATATATTTGGCTGAAACAGTTAATGATTTTCTCAGTACTTTCAAGCGAATTCCAGGACAGTATCTTCAAATAGTTCATGACAGCGTTTACAATAATAATTTTAACTTCCCCGAACGACGCTAAATGAGCGCTGCATTTGATACAGCAACATCAAATAATCTACGATCAATTAATAAAAGTGGGGGTAATAATCAGAAAACTGCGTCCAGGATTTCTCCAAGACTCTTCCAGAATTTCTCCAGCAATACTCCATGACAAAAAAAATCCGAATAACGTCTCCATGACTTCACCGACACTACTCCAGGACTTTACCAGGATTTCTCCAGGAATCTTCCTAGAATTATCCAGGATTTTCCAGCACTTCTCCAGGTCATCCCCACGACCACTCGATTAACACGATAGAAATTCTCCAGAAATTGTGGTAGCGGTGATGATATTCCTGTTTTTCGCCGAAGTCTGATTAATGTTCCGTAGATTAAATACAGAGTCAGAACAAACAATTCCTCTGCTGGATTCAGAGTCCGGAAGTAAACAGTTATTCCTAACATACGTTTGTTCGGCCACTGAGCCGATTCTTACAAGCACTTTGATTTAAAAGTATAATTTTAGCCGGTACTGCAGATCACTGAACCAATCCAGAGTGTTGTCCACTAGTTCATATTCTCGTAATACAATCACAGTAATTCGACGTAGCATGATGAGAATTATTGGTTTAAAATCTGACGGTGTGTAACGAAGCTTAGCAAACACGTCATAAATGTTACCGATTTGCCACGAACATAGTTTAAATTCATTTTTTATGTTGTGTAATGAATATTGGGTCCGCAGTGGCCGCGCGGTCTGAGGCGTGGGCCTTGTGCCGCTTGGTCGCTGGGACCGTGGGTTCGAATCCCTCTCAAGCCATGGATGTTTTTCTGTGTTGTGTTATCCTGTGTACAGGTAGAGGCCTTGCGATGGGCCGATCCCTCGTCCAAGGAGTCCTACCGAATGTCTATACATCAAGCCAACGAAAAGTTGGGACCCGCAGTGCTCAGGCACTTGAAGAACGAGTCGTTTCATGTATCCAAGTAAAGAATATGCTTCTCCCTTCTGTCATTACTGTATTGGCCATGTATAGTGTGTCACATCACGAAGGAACGATTATTTCATACTTTCAGAATAAGCAAATGTTCTTAGTGTCTACATCATATGTGCAAAATATACGGGATATTCAGTAGGAAATTATTGGGACTCGAACCCAGAATCTTTACTGCTTTTCAGTTAGGGAGATTACCATAGACTTGTAGGGACTATCTACACAGTTTTCCAAATTAACAGGATCGTTGGTCTGTCGTGTGGGTATTTCCGATTGTAGGACATTAAAAGGTGCGTGCTTTCGGTAGCCTTCGATGGTATAAAATCCATACCAAATTATGTCATGAGGACTAAAGTATTCAGTTCACCAGAAAAAACGGCAGTACAATTTAAAAATTCTTTGTGTATAAAGTAAGAAATAAGAGTGTATAGCCAAAAGAACATTTCATTTCAACTGAACACCAATAGTTAGTTCTTTCTGCCGTGTTTGGTGCTACTTATTTTAATCGTCATTTATTCGTTACACACTTTCGCTACACATAGCGGGATTTTCTACTGAAAACCTGTCCGTACATTAGCTATTCCTTTTAGCTACACACTCTGGTTAGAAAATTAAGATGAAAAGATAAAAAAAATTACAAGACATAATTAACAGAATAATGCAAAGGTATTGTGTTGTGTCGACTAAACAATGTGATTGCAGTGAACTATATCGTTGTGGAATTCTACACAATGCCACAGCCGAAATATTTTCTGTGACGAATCACCTATTCTCCGGCACTTTTTTCCGTATACGAAAATTTAGTCAGTCATTGTGTTGTGCGCAGTGACCATAATAACTTGTGGCTGGACATGAAATCAAATTTCGTGTTACAATGCAAAGCTGTTAAATAAAACTCGTGTAAACAACTTATCCTTTATAAGACGGTCGCCATTAGTCTTCAAAAAAATTACTTGTCAGAATAATGACTGCCTATCACGTTAAGAGGAATTTATGACCAACTACTGAAGCGAAATGTTTTCCTTCTTCAAATATACCACAGGCAACAGACAATATCCAGCATAATATTCACAGAGCCAATAAATGTTTCACACTTCTCATTCGTAGTTATTTTGACAATCACATTCCCTGAAAACAGAGCAGAGATTAACAACTACGGTATCACTTGATGATGATGATGATGATTCCCCAACATATAAGAACAGTCTACTTAAGTCCACATAGCAGATTTACCGTCCAATCGCCAATAGAAAAATGTCAAATGAAGCGCTTCTAATGCAGAACTCATTGTCGTGGCAATGTTTCGAAAGCAGAGACTCCAATTACATGAATTGTCAATTAACGAGTAATGAAAAGCTTCTGTCTCAAAACGCAAATTGACATTTGTTATGCAACAAGTAATTAACGTATTGAACAAGTCTGTATATATGAAAGCAATTAATTTCTGGCATATCAGTTAGCGAAGAAATTGGATGTCTAAGACTCCTTTCCCGGTAGGAGTAGGGTCTGTTTTCTTCACAACGTCCAGATTTGTTCTGGGTGCTTACCCAGTGTTTCCAATGTCATGTTAGATAAATGGTTATATAATCCAATGTACCGTGACTTGTGCACAAGCTTTCGTTATTGGATTTTACAGAATTGTGCTTCCAGATTTAATTTTTCTGAGGTTCTGTCTTCACAGACACACGTGTACGTTAACATTCCAGTAGAATTTTCGAGATATTTTAAAGGGCAGCTAACACTTCATTTCAAAGCGACATTTTAGTATAAATACAATATATGGCTGGTCGTATTCAAAAGAACGGTGAGTAAAATTATGTTACTAAATACGTGGCAAAACAAAACAATATTTATTGTGTTAGGATTGTAGAAAGACAGAGAAAGAAATAAGTCTGAATGACGGGGCTCAATTACAGCACTTTTATATTCCCATCAGACGATGTAATACACTCAAAGGTTGTGGCTGCAATATACCGAGACTGCATAACCTCTTGTAAATATAAACATGAGAAAAATGTTGGGTTACGCTAAAGTGAAAGTTTAGAAGTGTCTGTCAGCGTCTGTGCTGCAGAGATGAAATCTGCACTGCGCTAATCGCAGCTAAGTACTTTTTTCCCAGTCAATTTGTTCTTTGAAAGTACTCAGAAAACCCACAACGTGGGGCATCTGGTGTCGTAGCACAACGCCGTTCAGCCCATTTTTTTTAAAAAGACCTTATTTCATATTTTAAAGCGCTGAAGTTTGTAAGGACAATATTTTGAAGTGTCAGTCTGAAGCTATAACAAAGTTACCACTACAAATACAGGAGATAAAGCTGTCTCTGCTGCTTAATCAAGCACCACACTATGTAGATGAATGAAAGGGGGGCAGATCTAAAAGTTCTTGAAGGTTCGTGGTCAACTTCACGCTACGGAAACTTTTAGCCCTCAGAAATAGCATCTTGTCTAAACCGGACAAAAGAGTGGTGGGTCTCAGGGCCCTCTGAGGTACAGACCGTCTGTAGCACGAATGTTCTTTGCAAGATTACTGAACAAATGAGGCAGCAACATAAGTCGCTCGGCTTACTGTTGTGTTAGTGTTGCAAATGTAAGAGCTACAACACCAGGATAAATGTTTCACCTAGTGGCAGGTCACTGAACTGTGTTTGTGCACCATCTGGTCCAAGACCGTCTAATATTTAATTCGTATAAATTATTCCCTAAATTAGCGTCTCATAAAATTAGTCGCATAACTTTGCAATAAAACCGCAAGAGTAAGGTTCTAATGACGTTCCTAAAAGAAATAAAACAGTAATTTAGATAATTATTTGTCTCGGAGTTGCCTGCCTCGTTAGTTTCAGACTGTTTTTCCAGCCTCCAAGACCCGATTCATGTGACGTCACATTCCTTCTTTTTTTACCATTCGTACTCCTTTTTCGGTTTATCCTTCTACTTTCTGTTTTGACTTTTTATGAATAACATTACGGGAATCCATTAGTTTCAATACAAAGCAACGCCTGAAGTAGCCCCAGGGTAAGAGACAATGAGCCAGCAACTCTCTCTCTCTCTCCCC
>NW_019061009.1:249890-266999 GCF_000696155.1 Zootermopsis nevadensis
GGGGTCGTTGTGTTCACTCCCAGGGGAACTACTTCGAGGGTGATGGATGAATTTAATACCTGAGATAAGTGTACGGGTTTTTATAGGCGCAGTCTTGAAACTTTCCGATCGCACCTCGTACGTAATGCATTACAAATTAATCTCATGCAGCTTGAGTTGGCACAGATATCAAGAAACCCATCAGGACAGGTATTGTGATTGAACCGCATTCCTCTGCTTTTCAGACGAAAAGTAAATACGCAAGATAAAATTGTCCTTGTGTGTAAGCACAGCCTGGATGTAACGCTCCACACGACCTAGGCACTATACAAAGAATAATAGTCAGTTTCACAATTCGTTCACTTTAATCGCGAAGAAAGAGCTCATGGGATCCATCAGATAGGTTGCGTCAGCCCCGGGTCGCTATTACCGGACGTGGAAGGCAGAAATATACTTACCCTGCAAATAATTAAAGAATATATTTCATTTCTGGGTCTTTTGTCCTTCAAGATGCACAAATCATTGACCCCACATTCCTTCAGTAAGCAGTCTTAACTCCGTGTTGGTGACAAATGGTGACTGTTTCTCCGAAACTCTAGCATCTACCTACGGGTCCAGTTGGCGCCACCACCATGCATATCTGACCTCTTCATGTCATAGTTCCATTGCCCATTCACGTTGTAACCGGTGTCAGAAACAAACTACTTAATAAATAGGCTTCATTCGCGGTCTTTTATTGATCTACAAAGAACACGCTTCAACTTTTTTTTTGTATGTGATAAAAGGCTACAGGATCACACACCCATTCAATACGGTTTGTGTGAGTGAATTCTACATAGTATTTAGATCTGGATAAGGACAGCCTCTACTGACAAATTCTTATTTTATCTAACAACGTATTTCAGTCTGCAGCATCGAATGATAGATGTTTGAATACTAAATCTGAAAGAATGTAGAAGGAAGTGTTGTTGGCGTGTCTTTAAGGCTATATCACAATAATATTAAGCTTTGTCTATTGTCTGGGGTACGCCTATATACTACGTTTGGAAGTTGATTAAATCGTTGTCACAAAGATTATAGAATCACTGTTTTCAAGGTGCCCGTGAATTTCCTCGAGTAACTCACTATAACCGTACAAAATCTGTCGAAACAGACGGACTTGGGGCTGATATTCGAAGTCGGGATGTCCTGAGTATGAACCAGGACCATCTGCTAAACAAAGCAACTGGTGAACGACCACAAATTATAAACACCAAATAAAATGTCTGTTACTGGATATAACCAGGGTAATTCACCTTCCATTCCAACACATTTATCAAAAATCCGTCTCAATGTTATTTCCAGTCACTTTGGTTTACATGTGGCAAAGTATTTCCCCATCAAAACGTACGTCACTTAGCTACTTAGCTGTATAACTACTAGCAATTTTAAGTATAAGTCATTTACCTACATATTCAGTCATTAATTATTCAGTTATACAATGAGCTAGTTGGTTGTTTTATTGTTTCCTTGGAATGCTTTTAAGTCGACATTTGAAGGAAAGAAAGGCAGTGTGTGGATAGTTACTTTCAAAGCGGAGTTAGCGTACCACAAGGACGTGAAGGTATGGCTGATGCAATATCAACAATACCGTGAGGAGAGGTGTTGGTATGTAAAATGTTTCTATGCCAACACAGGGCTACTCAAGCTATAAGCGTCGGGTCACGTGTTCAAATTTTTAACACTCAACATACGGTTAGACTGTGAGCTGTGGACAGTGTTGACCATGTCCTTTGGGGTCATTTCTAAGTGCGAAAGATGTACACAGTATCAATTTACTTCTCTTGAGAAAGCAGCATCTATTTATAGGGATTAAGCGTTAAAATGTGATTACAGACTAAGCTAACCCATAACGACAGTGGAAAAGTGCTCTAGAAAGATTACACATTCTTTATATTTAAAAACATTTTATCGTCATTGTTCTTCATGTCCAATTATTTATGATACAAAACCATTATTTAAATTACCAACAGACAGTAGAGGTGTTCTGTGTAGTTATGAGTTCAATTTCAATTAAATATACACCACATCAAAAATGTTACAACTACATGTTACAGAGATTAATAAAATACATATAGACAGTTTGCCGTTTTAATTGTCGTTTATAAGATGCTGCTATATTTAAAGTCTGTGTGATGTCTTAGGTGTTTAATTACAAATGTATTACGTGATATACAGTGAGGACATTTGGTCGCTGTGCCGCTAGAATTAGTGAACACGGCAATCGACCCATGATGAAAAAGCAGTGTCGCGTGCTGCCAGCACAGTCGCCAGAAATTCACTGTAGAAAATTGTTTAAATTTATTCCATTTGAGTAGTCTTCTTTGTTTTCCCAAAACTAGCCTTGTACATGTATGCGCATCTAAGGGCCTATTTATATTTTATTGGTATCATTATATTAACTCTTTTTCCTTGTATTTGCATTTGAACGTTTCAGCTACACATAATCTTCAATATATATTCATAGATCCGTTAGTGAATATAGGGACCTATATTTGATTTTTTTACAGACTGCGTGGTAGCAATGAACATGTAAATATGATTTTATTATTTTCTACCTTTTTAGTATCAACACATTTAACCCTTTTACGCAGAGCATTTGCATTTGACTGTTTTATATGCGTGTAATCTTCAATATATATTAAGATTTGTCACTGAATGTAGAAACCTGCCTGTAACCTTTCACCCACACTTGATTATTTCATAAGCTGCTAAGTGATAACTATTAAAAGCCTATAACTTTATTCATACATGTATCTGACCCTATCTACATCGTCCAACTTAAGGTAAGACTTGCACACTTCATACTTCGTTTAAACTTATATACTGTAAGTACAAACAAGTGGGAAAATCCAACGCGGTTAGCCAAACTCAAATATTCAACTTACTGTCAAGTACATGGAATAGGAAGTTATATCAATAGTTAACGCAAGCGAAGTGGTATCGTTGTCAAGTGATGGAGCAACAGAACCTGAATGTAAATATCTGACGTCTTAAATTTACTCTGTTCAAGAGGCTTAACTGACTGAATAACGCATGGAATATCAAATTTAAACAACTATAAAACTTTTGTAGTAAATCATGTCCATATATTAATACTGTGGCCGTATAGGACATGTCGCCAAAGCTGTAAGTCTGTCTTCAAATCGCAGTCAAAAGAGTCCATGTAATAAGTGACTTTCTGCTAATAATTTATAAATTACAGAGTAAATTTATGGGGCACAAAATTAATATGTGATTTTACAGGCTAAATTATCGGAATACATGAAGCCATTCCACCCTCATCCTTCCCATCTCTTACGTAAAAAGAAAAAGTTTGCAATATATAAAAAAATAATTCTGCGTACATTAGTTTTGTACGGGTGTAAAACGTGGTCTCTTATATTAAGGGAAGAACACAACCTAAGAATGTTTGAGAACAGGATGTTGAAAAGAATACCTGAACGTAAGAGAGAATAAGTTGAATATGCGTGAAACGAAAATTGTGACAATGCAGTAAGCAGTTAACTTCAGATTTAAAACAATTTTGATTACTTTATTCACCTATGAACACTAACCCTTCCCACCTACCCCATTCGTGAAAGTTTCAGGGACATGCAAGTTTGAGCATTAAGAAAGAACACTTCACATTATGAAAATTAATAATTTAAATGACATAAAGTGGCTGTCTTCGAGATATAGCACTGTCTAATCTGATAGATAATGACCGAAATTTCAGAGGAGCTTAACGCCTCCATCATCATGGTGATAAATCACTACTCGAATGATGAATCACCCTGATAATGGAGGCAGTACGTTCACACACATACAAGAGAAGAAAAGACGAAAAATTAAGGCTCCTTTTATAGTTACGAATTTAAATTTTTATACACAATGCACAATTGAGAGAGCCGCTACGTAGGCCATTTCGAGACTATTTATGAAGCAAATGGTATAATTTTAACTAATGTTGAAGTCACATGTGGTACAATAAATGAGTTTCATTGTTGTCTTGACAACTGGGTAACCTTGCAACATGTAGCCCTTGCCGATATGAATCCAAATTATGTGGAGTGTTTAAATCGGATGGAAACAGCTGTAGAGGTTACAGACTAGGGCGTTGTCAATTTGCAGGCTGGGCGTAGTCAGACAACGAGCTTGTATGATGACAAAGCATAAAGTAGTGCTCCTGTGAGGTCAGAGGGAAGTAAAACCATGGGTAATTTGAAAGCAGGCATCTGAAGTTCTGGCAAAGTCAGACATCATCAGTGATCCGGATTATATACAATACATAATGTCCATGAAGTTACTGTCCTTTAACCAGAAGAATAAACACTCCACAAGCATTGGAAAACGTGTTCCGCAATACAGCTGAAAGACTTTGCTGTCCAGATACACAGACAGTGCCCATGTAACTTCCTGACCAGTTGAACGACTATTAGGTTTTCAAGAAGCGTAAAGTATAACGGACTATACGATTCCAACAGCCTCCAAACTGCTACGAATGAGTCCGTAAGCATGTCACAGTATACGTCACTGGAAACCCTGCAACAGTTTTTGAGGGCGAAAGATAGAAATTCCTAGTATAATATACGAAGAAACATAAGCCATCAAAACGCATATAACTTTATTTATACATATCGATAATACTTTAGCAGAGATTTAAAACATTTTTTTTATTAACTACGGTACCACATTCTGAAAACTTTGTGTACTGCTTAGAAGTCGTATTTAATATAGTTCCTTACAGAGAACAGTAAAATTTAATATTAAGATTTATCAGACGTTGTGACAGTGTCTGATAGTCATATCCTTATTGGAAGCCAAGAAGATTGACTACATAATCTTACATTACTCACATAAATATATTCATTATGAAGGAAGGCAAGCACCGATTTTGAAAGAGTTTCTGAAGTAACTTGAAAGTCTCTTCGACGATTATTTTAAATGCGCTCAAGCTTAAATCACTGCTACAAAGGAGTAAAAATAAACGACGAAAATACTGAAAAATAAAAAAATTAAACATTTTGTATTCAACGAGAGTCTCGAAGTTTCTCGGTCTCTTTCGATTACCACAGGCCTATTACCTATTGCCACACCTTCCTGGAGTGTAAGCAGGTTCTTTTCCGCTTATTATTAAGTCGTTTCATTATGTAAGACTTTCTTTTAACCACAATATTACAGCCACAAGTTTGTAGGTAACATACAAAAGATTATTACTTTCTGAAACCGTAGGATGAAAAGTTTCACAAAGCCAATCAGAAATCTTTTGTATTATACGTTTACTTTAAACTAGCAGCTTGTTATGACGTATTATATTACAATATTTTCGGGCGGATTTATAAATTTATGATGTTCATTGCAATTTTTTTATTCATCTTTTGTTGACACACCTAAAGAATGCGAAAGCTTGTAGAAGCCAAGAGTCGCTTTTCGTGTATTTTTTACTACATTAAGTTACATGGCAGTCCCACAATGTCTTCATAAAATACTGAAGAGATTTCCAGCTGGTCAAAAATTCGCCTTTCTTTCGTGAACCCCATCTCCAGATAGTTGAATAAATTCCACACATACTGCTCTAAAATTCATTTTAATATTAGAGTTCCAAGTCAGCTTATGTCTTGAAAGAGGACTCTTCTCCGTGGAGTGAGTTTATTTAGAACTTTTTTCCCGAATAACAGAAGCTGTCTAAAGCAATTTAAATATGAAGTGCTTCCAATTATTTCTGCAGTAGGAACTTAGGTCTTACCGACTTGAAACATGTACTGTTCAAACGCAAATTTTATACATAACTAAAAAAAATATTTTCAGTGCAGACATATTAATTTATTCAACTAACTAGGTTTTATCAGCTAGCTAATACATTACAGGCAAGATGTTTTGTGTTATAAGCAATCAAACAAAATCTATGTAAGACTTGAGGTTCTCACAGCGGTGAGTATGAAGATTTCCGTCTTCTGGGTTGTTGCGCTGTGTAGTCTGGTCGATGTTTGCCAACGTTTCAGAGGTCATACTGCCTCCATCATCAGGGCCCTGGTGACAGAGGCAGTATGACCTCTGAAACGTTGGCAAACATCGACCAGACTACACAGCGCAACAACCCAGAAGACGGAAATCTTCAAACAAAATCTAACATCACATGTGCGTGTTGTTACGGAAACAAATTTATCCAACAATTTTACCCCTATTTTTCAGAACTACAAGAAGGAGGAGGCCGGTAAAGTAGTAGTCTACACGACTACAATGGGGGTTGTGCGAGAAACATTCCAGGACTGCGTGCTTGTCAAGAAGATTCTCCGTAACTTGATGGTGAAGTATGAGGAACGTGACGTCTTCATGAGCAGAGAAACACAGACAGAGATTCGTGAACGCATGGGCAGTGACGCCATTATTGTGCCCCAGATCTTTCTAGAGGGTCAGCACATTGGGGTAAGTTTAAGTAACATACAACACGTTACACAAATGTTAGATCAAGCCCACAGTACCCTGTGTCGTGCACACATTGGGACACTTCTGATATTAATTGGCATGTCTATTCGTCGATGTGGTCCAGCGGTGGATCTTTTGGGGTTTCGACAAATCCGGGGAATTTCTTGACTGGCTGAGACACTAATTAACTCATGAACGAAGACTTATTCCATAGATTCAGTCAAATAATCATCACCAAAAAGTATGGAGCTTGAAAGATCTTTCAGTATGACACAATGTGAAGACTTCATTACAGTGAACTTTTCTTGTGCGAAAATTATGCTTATCACCTGAAACCTCTGATTATGAAACCAATGTGCTCAGCCTGTAACTTGTAGACTGGGGAGCAGTATGAAACACAGAAGGAAGTTAATAATGTGATCTCTGAAATGCTGTTATGCGCCTTTAATTATCTGCACGGTGCTTTTCTTTATCCGCTAAAGAAACTAGAAAGTTTCGCAACGTGAGAATGAGTCAGGTTCTAATTGTGTGCTTCTGTGAAAGAGCTGTAGGGATATGTCATTACACGTTATATCATAATTGCAATATGCACATTACGAACACTAATTACTGTGTAGGATTGCAGCACAAATTATTTGTTGTCTTTGCTTTGGTTGCATTATCAAAACTCACAGATTAAATTATGGTTGAAAACTGATGTACAGACTTTGTATGAAAAGTTACCACCTGGTAAATTCATAACCTGTGTCCCCAGTGGACTGTAATAGTACTGGCTTATTTTTAATAACTACAGTACCCATTCTCCAGGGGATCTATATTTCAATTAACTGTATTGGAATTGTTTGCCTCTTACATAATACATAGGCCCCTTATAAATCAATTTTAATGCTTATAACTACGTGTGTAATGAAATTAATTTTATACAACAGGCTTCAATAAAGTTAATAAAGACTTTACTTCCTTAACTGACTTATACAATTTCGGTTATTACAAGAAACAATTGAGTTATCTTCCTCTGTTAAATTGAAGTTTTAAGAAACAAGTTAGGAAGTGTTCCAATCTCTTCTTTGACCTCTGATCTTTATAAATGACCAGGGAATTCCCCGAGTGGGGATTCCCATTCAGATACTTAAGCTTGCAAAAACGTCTGCAATTATTTTCTGTGCGATATTAATCAAAACTGTAAAATTCGTGAAAACACACGTTTTCTGTTATTTATCACAGAGGCGCTGCATACTGGCAGGTCTTCTAAATACTAAATAGCCCTACATCGTTTTATGAAAAAAACCTCAAAAATTACATTACGCATAAAGACAGTTTATAAAATCTGCTCAATCATGAAATTCCCCGTCGTCTATGAAACCGAAAGGTTGATCACCGTGTTTGCAACATCCCTCCATCGGTCCGTATTTTGAACCAGATTAATGCAGTCCACACTTTCCAATCAGATTTACCTACCTCTAATCCATTTTCGTATTACGTAAATGAAACGCGGAAAATAAATGATGTACATGTTGACATATGGACGTATATTCCACTGCTACCGAAGGAATCGATATGGGCCTTTTAACGCTTGTCTCTCTTTTCAATACCAAAGCCAGATTGTCGATACCAAAACTTGCCAAAGCGTTTCCCCAGAAATGTGTTTGCACAACTGTACCCACCTGCTGTGAGGTGTACGAAATGTAAACGCATATTTCACTAAATAAACAAGTTGGTACGTTCGAACCGTACAGGATGAGTTCAGTTCAATCTTTCTGATCAATATTGAAGTTCATTGTCCTTCTGAAGGATCACACAAAGTACAGGCCCATCTGTGTTCACTTTTAAAAGCGAGTAATTAAATTAAGGATAATTTAATTCCTGTGAAAGCTTCGGTGTCGTTTATTTCAGTGTTTGTATTACAATTTCTTACCTAAATTGCTGTAGATTAAAATACACAGAGTGAAACTATTTTCGCACACGACTACTCTATAGTGTGATTCCTTGTTAAACAGTAAGTCGCAAATCTTATACAACATACGTCGAAATACATTTATTCATAATGTAATTTTCGTTAGCCTCCTTTTAATGTACGTGTGGAATATACTGTGGGCAAAGAAACGAATTAAGCAAATAACAGGCTGAATGGATACGTTTTCTTCTCGCTATACAGAATGTAATAATCAAAAAGAGTAGCTGTAACGTTACATACCAGCTTAATTGCTAATACCGTAATGGAGTTGACCTTGAGTACAAGAACTATAATTTTCAGTTAAAGGAAATGTTAATTCCATTATAATATACAATTACATTAATTTTATAACTTTTCTTCATATAAGAGCAGATATTACTAGACCAACTCATGATCCTACTGATAACTTTCATTACTTTCCTTGGCCCACTAGATTCGCGCTCTTTGAATAGCCTATTCAGGGGCTGTTTCTCAATCTCATGTCGTTATCGATAACGTAAGTAAATTTCGTACAATTTATGGCGGTGTACAAATGGGACACGCCACTGTACTGCTACATTAACTAAACTGCATTAGCAAAGGAAAGAACAGCGAAATAGGCCTATAGTACGTCTAATACACTGACGTGAACGATTCTGTATCAGTGGAACCAAAATTTTAAATACATTTCGGATGGTTTGTTGTTTTATTTCTGTGGACGGACTGAGCTGTTAACACTTTGACAACATAGATAAAAGAGCAACTTCATTCTAATTAGACGACATTCGAATCGGTAACCCCCACACTGATGAAGTCACATAATGTCATTACATACAGGTACATATAATTTGTATCTTAAGTACGTCATGTTTGTGTTGAATCAAATACATATATTTATTTTACAGTCTATACACAAACTTATTTATCACAGTTACAGTTTATCGTCTCCTGCTATCAGACGTAGGATACGTCACAAATACAACTTGATAATGAACGTCTGATATACAGACACCAGATCATTATGAAGACGGAAAATTCTACAAACATACTAAAAGATCAATAAATGCAATGCATCAAAATATATAATAGTTTTTAAAATAATATAGATTGATAAACCTGAAGATGATGTCATAAAACATCGAAACATGTCGTCCAAAAACAAAAATAAAAGCGCTGAATAATGTAATGTCGTACTACGATAAAGGAGCGCCATAAATATAACATAATATACTTTATACTGTAAATGTTATAATATTTTAACAACATTATTTTAAATAAGTTTGTGTATAGACTGTAAAATAAAATTTATGTATAGGTACATATAAGTTATTTTACTTGGAAGTTTTTGTATTAAGATTTTTTTGCTGTTAAAAAGAATGACGAGAGTGAATCAGTAGTTTATCGTGCAGGTCTAAATTTCACCATTAATTAGTTTCGTGTCTCATAAATGTAGCCAATTATATTTGTTTTTACGATGTTCTTCCCGCAAAGTAAAGAGCCCTTCACAACCCTGTAAAACAGCGTCCTAACAAAAAACCGAAGCAGGAGGATTCCAAATAAGTGATGCTGGTAGCCATACTCTGACGATGCGCAGCTGTGACCAATGGGATGAAACATCATTGTATGAACGGTGGCACAGTATGGTCAGTCCGTGTAGATTTTCCGTGCCATCATACTGAGCTTGTCCATGTCTAATTGTGTCTACGTGACGTTCAAACGAAAATAAAAAAATTTGCCTTTATATTCTTTATTCTCCCACACTTTAGGTGACGTGATTTCATATTATCTATGAGTTATTTGGAGGGATATTATTTCTATGTTGCACCCCATCACTAAACAACGTGATAGGAAAAACTAAAAATTGGCCATTCACTTCGTGCATTGCAAATCCTCAAAGAACATGAACACCTTCTGCACAGTTAGCGACAAAATGGGCAGTTCTGTAAGCTTAGGTCACGTTATGTTTCTTGTTTATGGCTAACAACAGGTGAAGTAATAAAGTTCGAGTACAGTAATGCGGTTTCACTTAAGTATTTCAGTGCTATTACTACAGTTGAAGGGTGGCTTTCTGTGACAAACGGTGTTCACAATAACACATCTCATACTGCCCTAAACAGTCGGCTCACTGTTAACCATGATTTCCACATGTCGCAACCAACACTTACGCGTGTTTATACGCCCTTCACTGACATCATAAACACAAAAATTCAACTGAATTCCATCCCAAGGGTTTGTAATACTTGTTCAGACATCTGTATGAGAACTGAAGCTGCGAAGATTCGAAGTTGGTCTTCTGGGTAGTAATGCCGTGCGGGCTTGTACGCAGACATCAACTTTACGGAAGGACATACTGTCATCTTCGGAGCTGTTGTTTCTTGCTGGTATACAGAGCTTGTAACCGAATCTCTGCGTGACTTATTTCTTTACATTCCAATTCAAATCTTCTTCCTAACATTCTCCATGCTACTTAAACTCACAATTGTTTAGCACTGCCGTTTTAAAAGAAAATCTAGGTTGGTTTCTATCGTAAGAGTAAACGACAGCATTCCACAATTTAAAACAAACATATAAAAATTTCTCTTAAAATCAAGTAAAGAATTAAGATATAAAATTAAATTTGGGGCGCCCCACCACAGTATGTGCTCATAACTTGTCTGGAATTTTCTCCCTCACATTAAAATACAGGGCTGAAGGCAAACGTACATTTAACTTGATGCCACTGAAAAATAATTTACATAACCCAACGAGTGAGGTTCGTAATGGTTATCAATTGTGGTCTTCTGTTTTGTAACGACCTGCGGTCTTGTAAATGAATACCAACGTTTCGGAGCAACGCATCGCCTCCATATTTAATGATGGTAACCACATACAAGACCACACGGCGTCACAACCCCGAAGACCACAATCGATATCTTCGTGGTCGTGAGAACCTCAAACCCGAGATTCATAGTCGAGATTCTGCTGTTGCCGCTCTGTTCAGTGGAACGGTGCAAAACATACGGGAGAGAAATTGGTAATTACATCAGAAACAAGAAAGAAATTTGCTCATCGAAGAGTAATGACTGAGAAGATTATTAATTACTGGATACTACGATCATTGATAACGAGTTCTTGAACAAAGTGTCATTAATCTGAAGAGAAAAACCCTTTGTCAATGGGTGTCTTTCATCGCACAATACACATCTATTTTCGGACTATCTTGAATATTACGTAGAGAAGTGATTTCTATTCATTTAATCTCTTCGAGGTCTCAATTTCGAGTTCATCAGAAATAGCAAATCACTTATCAGGTTAGAGTGATCAAGGTACAATGAAGCGGACGGGACTCAGCAGAAGGATCTCGGATCTAATGATGGGCTCCTGTCATCACGGTAATCAACATTAGCGTTCCATCATAAAGGGCGGGAAATTTCTTTACCAGTCGAGTATCATCAGCGTCCCTAAAATGACTTTTTTACAGGGAGTCATAAATGAATGATGCTAGGTTACTTTCGCAGAAAGAAATTTTTTGTTAAAATATTTTCTGAAATTTTGCGCCGTATAGTCTTGCAGAAATCGACCTTATGGCCTCCATCATCAGGGCGATTTCTAAAAGATTACACGGCGCAACGCTGGTCTTCAGCAAAGCATGAAGAAACAAAGGAAGATGTGACGAAAACGTTCTACTGCAGAATTTTCACAGGAATTCTGGTATGATTCAGAATATTCTAACCCAGCCCATAAGTTTTGAGTCTGAAAATTGAAAGTGCTTCCATTTTCTGTAACACAGGGCGTTGTGTCCATCATGGTACCCAATGAGACAGAACACAGAATACGTCCTACCAAGATGTTGTTCGCAGTAACAGACTACAGAACCATGACAACCGCGTTCCACTCGGCACAAAGTGGTCGTTCATGTCTGTCCCACTGACCAACTCCACTAAAAACTGTCTCTGCGTTGCCACATTAGCAGTATTACTTTGTTTCAGCACGAAAGAAAATTAAGGGCAATTTCATTCGGACTTTTGATCAAATAATAGCAAAATATTTCTACGTATCTTGCTTTCCTGACCTCCCTCTTCTACTCAATGTATTTAGTACAAGAACCCAAAAGTTTTCTTGTTCCATCACAGACTATTTTCGGTTGAATCGCAACTCGTTTTGCACAGATTTTACGTAGTGCTCATTTCAATGCAATTTCATAATTCATTTGTCTCGAATACTCTGCTGATTTGCCTTAACCTCACGAAACGTTATAATGAATATGACCCCACAACGAGCTTCAAAGTAATACTCGACCACTCTCCATTTAATTGTTCAACCTAATTTGTCCTCTTTCAAACAGTTACCGCCATTCTGAAATGTCGTCCTAGCGTAAATTTCAAGCCTGAAAATAAGTATGTAGATTAATTTTAGATATTTGGACGAAAAAGTATCTATTAATAAGTGGATAAAGAAGACAATTATAGTGATAAAGAGAATTCTCTTGAACTGGAAACTATGGCTGGTTCATTTCAGGTATGCTAAAACCTCAGGTTATCAACCTGCAAAGGTAATCTGTGTCAGTTACTCAATCTGATGATCAATCTGTTTTAATTAATTTTTACAAGTTTGTAACCCTTTAACACTCAGCGGTAGCTATGAAGCATATATGCCACCTGCTTTAATATTCAGTAGACCTAATTCTGTACTTTGCCTGCAGACTGTATCTATTTCTGGTTTTGCGCTATTCTCAGAATAAACAGAGATTATTTCCTTAAACAACATTACCGACTGACCTTTGTAAATGAAACAGGTAACATTTCATTTCATGAATTGTAAGGTTTAACACGAAGTCTGACGTTCTGAGTGACGGTAATTGGCTACTAAGTTTAAAAAATGTGCTCTGTTTATTGTTACACGCTCAAAAAATATATACAATTAAACCTCCTGACAATCATTAATATAAAACATTGGAGAATAATTTATTTCAATGTTTCGAAACTACAAATTTCAATACAGTAATTTGACATATTTACTTCAATATCGGCCAAAATATGCCAAGTATTTAGGCACAGTTCGTTTCAAGGCTTTATACGTCATGTCTCAGAAATAAATATTCCTACAGATATTTCGCCTGCTTTCATATGGTAATTAAACCTTGACCAGAGTAGAATCCAGTTAAGTAAACCTTGAAGTATTTCAGGCAAGTAAAAACCTGTTTTATCTTACTGTAAAGTGCATGGTATTTAGACAACTAATTTGTACGTGTAAGTTATTTTAAGCGCTTTTAATGAATTCTTTTCGAGCCTTCTAATGCAGAAACACAAAGGTGAAACGTAGAACGTCTACAGTTATCTGCATCTTTCAACTTATAACATCAATTAATTTTAAAGTAAACGATCAGCTCTAAGTGTTCTGACATAAAAGAAGTGATTTCTTTATTATAAAAATTAAATATAGGTTCGTGTATCTCAGAAGTTAAGCATTGTTTGGTCAAGAAATTTCACGAATTATAGAACCCAAAGCCCCATTATTATTCCTACAACAGCAAGCCACTGAAACCTATTCAGTTAATGCTCACAAGCTCAGAACCTCCTTCTGTGAAGTCAATTTTAATATTCGCTTTCTATCTCCTCTTATATACTACAGTATTCGCCATTGTCGATGTGAGAAGGCAAAGGTATTTTTATTTCTGTCTCTAAGCACCAAATAATTAACGATTTTTGCTAGTGCTGAGGGAGGGCTCAAAACTCTGGGCTATAGTATATGAATGTGAGTGCTCAACACCAAGCTCCGGCCATTTTATCCCTGGGTAAAGAGTTTAAGATACTCTATTCAGGGAAGAAAGCATACACGTCTTAATGTAACGTGTCCAATTTTGGTGTCCGATTTTAATCAAAATTGGAATGTGTCAACACATTCTAATAAATCTCCCTAATATATTACATCTAACGAAAATCCTTTCTGCCTATAAACAGACATACGACGAAGATAAGAAGCTCACGTCTTAAACTTTTCGTTTCGAACGTGCCAGAAATGAACTAACGAGGCAAGCAAAATCACAAAAGAAAATGTGTGTACTCCAAAGTAAGGTTCTCCTATTTACTCTTTGTTAAAGGCAAATTCAGTAATGCTCAAGGCATTTCGTATAACTTTAGAAACTTTGAATAAACACGAGAAGATTTGCCAGTAAGTTGTTTATATACGCTCGGCGAAAAGTACCAGAGATTTTACTTGAGAACGAAATAAATTTCCAGGCGAAGATTTCTTTCCTACTTACCCCTGTACCGTTTATGGTTTTGGAGCCTTTCAATATTGAGATCGCGGGTTTAAATCTCGCTTGTGCATACTTGTATATGTAGAAGCCTTGCGTGTCTGCAGGCACCCTGGGGCAATCTCACGTTCAAGAGGTCAGAAGGTAAAACCTACCCTAAATTAACCTTTTGAAATCAAAGAGAGAGAGAGAGAGAGAGAGAGAGAGAGAGAGAGAGATTCAGAAAGGATACCAGAAGAGTAGAGGCAAAAGAGGGAAATACTAGGGTAGAAGTGAGAGACATTATTTCTGGGGTGAGGAATTGGATCTTATTATTAGAAGGTTCCGAAGCAATATTCCCTTGTTTATTTAAAGCTTGCGACATAGGTTGACTCTTATATTACAATTGAGGCCCGCTCTCCAAATTTTACACTTGTCTTCTTATTTTTCTCTTTTTTTCCTTATTTTCGTGTTCCGTGCATTTCGACGATGGAAATATGAAGAAATAATTGATGTAATGCGCTGAAGTGTTAAAACTTGGACCTTATGAATTACTTGCTACACCAATAATAAACAATGTTCTGCGGAACCAAGGGGGTAGGTAACACGTTTCGAAGATATGTTTTCTGCAACAACGGTTCTTACTGAACCACCAATTTACGAATTAAATTCCTATCAGCATTACAGCTCACAGTTAGTCACACTACTGACTGAACTGGCGCAGAAACGTCTGGCATTGCAATATTACTCTTAGCGTGTTTATTTTCCGTCAGAATCGGCTTATGCATTGCGACATAGAGACTACATACACACAATGGGTAACTTACGCAATGTGCAATTGCCAAGCTATAATTCAGAATTGCTCGTTAAGCCAGGCCTCTCTTACCCTGCGAAATATTAGCGATAAGTCGACACGGAGGCTAGTGTGTAATTTTCAGAATGGAAAATTACAATAGTCAAAGACACTTTCACTTGAAATCCAGCTAGGGGCCAAGAATGCGTTATATCTTTAACGTAATGCATACCCGGACTACGAGACAAGAATCTCGCTTCTATTATAATAATGAATATTATGTTTAACATGTTTAAATATTTATGTATGGACATGCGTAACGACACTTCTATTAACTTCATTTACATTGCAAAGTCGGCGTCTTCTCTACGTTCATTGCGTTAATTAATGTTTCTCAAGTATTAAGTAACAATGAGGAGTGTCCGTAAAAGAATCTCAGAACTGGAACACTTGCGTTACGTAACGTCTTAAGAAAGATAGCTTAATGACAGGCACACTTCGGATAGCGGAAGTAGGAAGTCAGTGCATTCCTGTGAGTAGCAGGAGTCCTGTACTTCGGGCAGACACAATGTAAGTTACGAAACGAGTAACCAGCTGTGTTCTACAGGGTTTTTCGAACTATACCAGTGGATAGCAACACCAGCTGCTCCAATCAAGTGTGGGAGAATAGTACACTCTTCAGCAGACACATCGCGATTCGTTCAAAAACTGTCAATTTTGTTCTCCAGAGTGACTGTGAAATCCCTGTACCATCCTATCTCCTGGTCCCAATGTGTAATAATAACAGCACCTATGGAAGCACACAAGTTTATTGAAAGTATAATTAAATGAGGGAAGAGATACTTATATTTATACTCTAAAGGAAACAAGACTTAACAAAAAATTCCTTTCGTTACTTACCATTTCTCAATTTTGTGTGTTTCTGTTGGATATCAATTTGGCAAAAATGTAAGACGACGACCTAACCTTAAACTGTCAAGCAAGGCCATCATTATTTGCTACCACCAAAAAAGTAAATATGAAGCAAGAAATTAAAATAGAATTACTCTCAGCAACTAACATTAATATTATTTTAAAATTACGGAAGTTAATGTCGGCGGGGCATGTAGCTAGGATGGACGTGGGAGCCTACGTTTGGTGGACAGAACTCGTGATAACTTTGATTAATGAGAATAAAATATGAGGATAACATTAAGATGGATCTTAATGAAATAAACTGTTCGGATAGGACGTGAATGGAAGTTGTTGCTGATTGTGTCCAATTTACAGGTTTTGCTATAAAACCTTGGGGTAATGCAACCAGCGAGATAGTTAAATTATTAAAATTAGGATTCATGCTACCAGAACTCGGAACTGGTATCAGATTTCGGAGAACCGTTGTAACGGCTATTGTTATGATGAGTTTGAATTGCATTTTGCGAAAACAGATTATAATTCCCCCAGAGGCAGTTCTGCAAGAGTTGGTTGCATAACGTCCCTTGTGGTAAATCAGTTTGCGAATCATTCCGCTCATTAGAACTCCATCTGTGCTGTGCGGGACTCGTGCGTCCCTGGAATGGAAGGACGAGAAATGTAAGGCGCGGGGGGTGGGGGGTGGGGCACTAAGGTTGCATGCCAACGTGACCAGTATCGGTGCACTAACAGAACACAGGACACACAGCCCTGGCCTGCTGTCTGGCTGGCTGTACTTGGAATTAATTGTTTATGAACAGAGATAGCGAAGCGCTATGCATACAGCACAAC
>NW_019061009.1:267037-277075 GCF_000696155.1 Zootermopsis nevadensis
AGATCATCTCCCCTTCGCCCTTCAGTTGCAGTTGCTCAGATTTATTCATCTAATCCTGAGTTCGGAATCCTTAAAATTTTCCTTTTGAATTTCAAAAACTGTACATAAACTAAACTTTTAATTCTTATTTTAGTATCCAAATTGTAAAACTTGGTCTTTGAAATAACAGATTTATATCCGAAACAAGTTGTCATCACGACCCACGA
The DNA here is from genome assembly GCF_000696155.1 of Zootermopsis nevadensis. The sequence goes on from NW_019061009.1 coordinate 267,244, forward strand.
GAAATGCAAGCATTCCTCTAGAGCAAATCTTTATTCTTGTGTTAATCCTTTAGAAATAGGCCCAATGCATCCTAATGAGAAGGTAAATAGAAATTCGTTTGGTTTGCCATTTATACTGCTGGAATCACAACCGCGATAATTTCTCATTCCAAAGATCACTGTACTATGACGTGACGGTCTAGAAAGAGAAACTAGTGCATCAATAACTTGATGCGTTAGTAAAACATTTTGTCGTGATACTTGTGGCACACATCACAAATACCTGGCGCCTGGTATGAAGCCGACCGCGTAGGTAACGGCCTAGTTTTCTCTGCCTCTCTCTTACGAAGTATACACTAAAATCTCTTGCTTATCTTGTAGTCCTGCTGTACATTAATGGAAATTTTAAAATATACAGAACAATGTTACTCCGTAGAAGCAGCTATGATAAAAAGTTGCGAGCTTCTAAATTCGTTACGTTCACTGACTACCGTTGTTCTTGCCACAAGGATTAAGAAAGTGGTCCCTGTATACCGTCTCCTGTCTCCAGGTCCTCTTAATTTGTTCTTAAAACTGTGTGCTACATTTGGCCACTCACACAATTAGGGACACACTTATGCTCATGGCCACTGCTGTGGACTGTTAGCATTGTGACAAATGGAAAGTATTTAATAAAATTGGCAGTGGAACCACGGTTCTCTAGTTAACGTCGAATAACGTTTAACTGTAGAAGTATATTTGTACTGAAATAAAATTTTATTTACACATTAATGTATACCTTTACATCTTATCTATACGTGACGTCATCCGCGGACAGCTTATCTATGTGTTGCGTCATGTACTCAACACACTCACTCTAGAACCGTTCTTTGTTACCAAATAAATGGCCAAAACTCCTAAACCGTAAGAGTTAGCTGAAATCTGTTTGCAAATTTGAAAAGCTCGTGTTTATTTACGTATTTCAGTGGCAATATGTCCTGATCTAACTCTTACGCTTTAGTCGTGGCAAGCGGTTGAAGTTAAGGAACGAGGGTATAGTTATTACATATTTTGGGTAATTATTTCAACAATGTGTAAAATATGCATTATAGAATAAAGTAAACATCATGTAGAAAAAACCCTTTATTTACTCTTTAATTTACGTATGGGTTTATATTCTCTATCTTACATAGGTCTCGAGTTATTGGCGTTTGAAGAAGTTGCACACCAGCGTTACCTTACATCTTACAGTTTCCGTCGAGTGTACCGTGATTTTACAAACGTTATTCAACGTTAAAAAACTGTTAATGTTCTAATAACTTCACACGTTATTTTACATGCCTATCAGTGATCCGAGACGAGGAAAATGCAGATTTTGTTTTACATTCTACAGAGAGAAATTACTATATAAAGTAACTTATACGTTTCTGAAGTTTGATAAATACATCATAACGTTTCAGGATCCTATATCAAATGGCATGAAGATACTTCCAACTCAGAAGCACAGCAAATGCGACGGTAACGTTATTTTAGGGAAAATGCAATTAAGAGCGCTCTTGCAGCCAACTGCAGCATTTTGCCCAAGCCAGACGTCATTAAAATTCGCCAGTTCGTTGATAAATCATGAAATCAGCACATACAGAAACAAGCTGAAGTTGCCACCCATGTTTCCTTGTAAAGTATGATTTTTTTTCTCGGAACCAAAGTGTGTCAACATCTTGCATAAGTTTCTTTAAGCAGCCTGGGGCGTCTGTTTGATGAGAAAATCTATAAACATCGATTCAAATTTAATGAAAAGTAGCATATAAATATATATGATCGATACGAACAAATGTGCAAATGGCGAGAGCCCAGTGTAATTCATCAAGCCACCGTTCATCAAAATGCGTTCGATGATTAGAGTTACAACGCGCGAGAAGTCAGACATACGGACCCTGCCACTGTTCCATACCCTCACTTCGTGCAAACCTGAGTTTTATAAAAATAACATAATATGCGTAGTCCCGAGAATCCGAACTACGGACATGTTAATCACAATCGTGTTAAAAGGATGTGGATGTGACAATGCTATTTTAGCAATTCCTTTGTGGTGAGAGTACGACCTTCTACGTCTTGGATTTATGAAAGTACAATTTCATGCTCCCCTCCTCTGACCCTCTGGCGTTCTGCAGCGAACAGTTACAGGTGATAAGCCAGTGTTTTCGAAGGCTGTATCAACAGTCACGACTGCACGAATGGCAATTGTCATCTTCAGTACAGAACCTTTATTAGTATAAGAAGTTTAGTGATTTGGTATGCAACATTCCCACTAAAACATGCGAGACGCTGTTACGGCAACATAAGAAATTCAACTGCAAAGAACTACATAGTAAGAACAGTGCATTTAATACTCCTTGACCATCTACAGAGAGTACAAGTTATGGACAACGAACTTCGAGAAAATAAATTAAATACTTAAAAATTATGAAATAACTTTGTGAACATTCTATACATGCCATTATCGTAATGTATGTTATTATCTCCTAGTGCATACCTGTCAGGTTTCCCTCTATTTGTCCTTGCAAACCAACAGGTGCTGACCCCTCCCTCCCCCCCGCAACCCCTTTCTTTCACAGCATCGTTCGGTTCATCAATCGTACAATCACGACAAAGTTCAGCATCGCATGTTGTAACATCTGAACTTATGTGGGCGTGCATTGCAATTCATGCCTCATCCATAAAAAGATGATGAGGTAATCGCCATAACTATACATTAAGAGTTCCAAACTTCCTACTGAACAAAGCATAAAAGTATGCTAAAACATAGCCCCACATTTTATGTAGCCAGGCGCCGTCAACGATTAAAACTAAAAATGCTTTCGTGTATGAATGTGGCTGTCTTCTGCGCTGTAGCGCTGTGTAGTCTAGCAGTAGTCTACCAAAGTTCAGAGATATCTGCTGCCTTCATCATCAGGGAGCTTAATCACGATAACCCAGAAGATAGCCAACTTCATACTCACCGTCGTATATAATATCAAATCCTTCTGTTTTAGACAGTTTTTTCATCTCTTACCGGAAAAGCAGGCTTATTATACCACCATTTCATGGTAAAACAGATGGCCGATTTTAATTAATTCCTGTATGCAAATCACCCGAAGATTTTTAAGACCTATGATAATCAGTAATGCCAATACAGCGGACGTGCGACAGTATGATGTGGTAAAAACACCAGCGTCTGTTAAAATAGGGTCCTGAAATTACGCAGGCTAAGTTGAAAGAATTTTCGAAATATACTGAAACTTTGATTTATTTAAAGACGTTGACAACAGCTTGAATTAGTGATTTATACATTCAGATGACAGGAGATGGATAGCGATTTCCACTTCTAGCGCAATGGGGGTTTGGAAATTTTGATTTCCATAAAATTAGCAAATTTAAGAGAGACTTACTTCCAGGTAACCATTAAGTAACATTATACGCTCACTGCTTCGTAAGCAACATGAACATAAAACAAACTGAAAACCAAATAAAAGTGTAGTGTTACGTTTCGGCATCCAAGAATCTCGTACTCCGTTAGAATGAAAGCTTTACCTACCTGAGGTCATGTGCCAGTTCTTATCGTTTCTTATATCAAAAAAATGTGAAGCTTTGTCAGTTAAAACTTTTTGTCCCCTGCTCTAGATAACATATTAAACACGCAGATTTAATTCACATCCACAGTAAGAGAACAACAAATTATTATTCTGCCAATATTCTGCCAAGCATCATCCATTCTGTGAGGTATATTTGACATGCGTGATTTTTCGGGAGTTGGTTTGCTCCCGAAATACCTCATACATCAATACACGTCAAAAGGAGTATTGTGCTCAATTTAATAATTTTTTTATGCTCAGCAAGAAAGAACTAATTCCAAAAGTAAATGTATTGACTGAAGTCCTTCTTATCAAGTCTATGATTTGTTATCAAGTTATGATAAATCAAATATTGTCACATTCCTTCGACAAATCAATGACATTTTGCAATTCTTTTTCTTTTTCAGAATGCAGAAACAATTGAAAAACTGAACGAGTCTGGCGAACTAAGAAGGATACTGAAGCCATTTAAAGTGAGTAATAAACTTTCATGTAGGTCCTTAGTTCAGTGCTTTAATTCTCTTGCTGAATATAGGGTTATTACACTTAGAATCACGGGTTTTATGGATACATAACGTCAAACGTCATAAAGACTCCCGCTTTCCATTCATTATATTCTGCAAGTAAAATAACTTCACTTTAACTACAGGTTTAATGCCATATTTTCTCGTATAAGAACAGTGGTTTACATGAAATAGAGGTGCAGTTGTTCCTATATAACAGAATTACCAGGCACGTAGTGTAGCGTTTTCATTAAGCAGCCAATGTCCATTCAGCTATTAAAAGAAAATCCCTATTACGGAAATCAAATGCTCACCGCCACCTACATAAATTCTCTCCGCTGCCCGACGTTCAATGAAGCGATTTAACCACTAAAATGTATAAGAATTTTCAGTATGTCAGCAACAAGTTTCGGTATGCAATTCATTCTTAAGTTCTACAGCTTCGATTTAGAGTGAATACTGATCGATTCGTTTAAGATCTAAGTTATTTAACGACGCTGCTTCAGTATGAGAAAGTTAGATTTGTTCAGGGCAGGTAGGCCCTCATCCTAATATTTTATAAAATCTGTAGGAAATTAGCTATGCCTAGGAATCCCAGAAGTCGACTAAACGTTCTGAAAATTCTGACGGATTTTTATTTTCTACCTTTCTCGAGTAGAACATAAGAAAAATCACCAACGTTTCCGTTTTTAATCTCTGATAAAAGTAAATACAACGCAGACCATAATTCTCGAAAGTGAATATTAAGCCGTCTATTCTTCTGTTGCGATAACCAATAAATTACAAAACAATCCTGTTCTCTGAGAAACAACGTAAATTGCGTTTTCATTACCGTATGTTGCTTTGTCTTGGAAGCGTATTCGAATCACGTACGATATACATGGTGGGTGTGAACTTAATGCAGGGGTTTTATTGGAATAATTTTCGAAGGACCAGAGACTGGAACAAGGGTACAAAACACTCAACCCCAAGCAATGCAACAAGATTAACAGCAGAAATACCAGAGGCTACCTGAATTACCCATTTTCTTTTCTAGACTCTAAGACTGAATAAAGTAGGAAGAAATCATTACTTTGTTTATCTACGTATTTTCTCCAGTACAAATTTCACACAGGAGGGGGCTTATATGATTCGCCTCTTCACTAACTTCACTGAACAGAGTTCTTAAGAAGTTAAAGGGCCTTCAGACTCTCAATACTGCATGGAACCCGAAGATCCCATTACCATGTACACAAGAGCCCACCGCTGCTCCCTACCCTGAGCTAGATGAATGCACTTCACACTTTCGTTCATTGTATAAGATTAATCTACGTTTGATCTGTAGTTAAGACGTACTAGCTTGCTAATATAGCTCAACTACAGGCAGTAGGTACGTAAACGAAGGTATTCAAATTGCAAGTAATTTACTGAATAATTAACTCCATTAAGCATTCCTCCTTAAGAATCTCATAGTCGCTTGTCTAGTCAAGACCATCTCGGCCTCCTATATACCCGAAGATTAATTACCGTGCTCTCCACGTTACCTATCCTGAGTCAGGTGAACCCAATCTTCACCTCCTACACACTTTAACGTCAATCTTAATTTATCCTCTCATCTAGGCCAACATCTTCCATGTCGTTTCTCCCCTTCTGAGTTCCCGATAAAGAAATATACGCATTTCTGATCCCCCACATGCGCACTATATGCCCCGCCCATCTCGCCCTCCTTGATTTAATTATCTTAATAATACGGGGAAAGTACAAATTATTGATTTCCTCACTATGCAATGTTCTCCACCCTCTGTCACTTCGTCCGTCTTGGGTCTAACATTCTCCCGAACGCCCTCGACATTTGTTATTTATTTTTCATTTCATCTCTTTACGTTGTTAGGTAACAGATGGGAAGACAAAGGATTCTGAACTACCCGGTAGCAAGCTAATTTAATCTGATATTAATTTGTTCGTAAATGCGATTTTCATTTGTTATAGTCGTTCCCAAATATCTCAACTCTGCCAGATTTTCCAAGTATTTATTTAACTACCTTTATAGGCCTATAAAGATTTTGTCCTATAACAAGATGATGAGACAAACATATAATTAGTAGATATTCAAATTAACGAAATTTTATGGACAAATTAACTAGCCGGTTAGCTGGCAAGTTGGCACAGAAAATATATATATATACTGTTTAACGCATCTGTCAAAAAAATATTTGCGGAATCTGATAATTTTTTCACTGCAACGAGAAACATCTGCTCCTAGAACCAATCAACAACAAATTCAGAATTACATCTTCACTTGTGACTTGTCCTTGTATTCGAGACTGTGTTTGTACTGATTTTCACACCTGTATGTGCAGAGCCCTGACGCGTGTTCTACCTGCAAAGTCTGTGGAGGACATCGCCTTCTGCCCTGCTCCATTTGCAACGGCTCCAAGAAATCAGTACATCGCAACGACTTCACAGCAGAATTCGTGGCGCTGAAGTGTATGCACTGCGATGAAGTAGGCCTTGTCCGCTGCTATGCTTGCTAGCACCGGCTGCCTATACGTGAGGACAGGCCTCTCTTCATATTTGTCATGATATTTTCTACAAATGGATACTCGTCAATGGTTTGTGTCTTAAACAGGCGTATACAAAGAATTTGACCAAGTTTTGAAACAGAGAATATTAACGTTTAGTAGGGGTCTGGTAGCATTGTGATATCAGCACAGACTGATCTACCGACACTTACCCTTTTCGATCGATATAATCTCGCTGATCAATGCATACATGACATTTCTGATATTATGCACCTGAATATTATAATCCTATGTCAACAATATGAACATCTGTTACACCTAGCAAAAAATCTTTTTAATGTAACAAGATGTAATCGTGATATATCTGATGGATATATTAGATAAACGGATTCAAATGTCTGATTAGCTGTATGTATCATCCGGTTAGGTTCCCATCGTATTTGGTAACTCTTACATTGTTTAAGAAGGAAAATTTTAAGCATTACACATGTTGGAATTACATGAAAATGGCAGTATTTCAAAAACTTGCACATATGCTAAACTCAGCATCAAAATCAGAATAGCTGTTTGGCCACGCTTTTAAAAAAAATATCTGGAATGAATGTCAGATAAGCTGCCATACCTGATAACAGGAAGATGAGTTATCGGATGCTGACGATTCCGCAAGGACAGATGATATCTACCGCGCTTTGCGACAAAAATTAACTTTTGAATATATTCTACTGATTTAATTGTTGCGTATGTAAAAAAATGAGTAGCGGGAATTGTATTATAATATTGTGGTAAGTCGTCGCGATTCGAAAATATTATTATCTTCTCTGACTTTATCTGTAGTTTAAATGCCAGTTAATCGTTGTGTATCTTGTATTAAAGATAGCACATTGTAACTGCTACATACGATACATACCACCTAAATTCTTTAAATGTACGTGATATTACTAGGTTGTACATTAGGTTTATCAAAGAGAACGCAATTTGAATAGATTATAAGGCACGTCCTTCAAATACGAAAGCAATAATAAGCATTGTTACAAACAGCCTGTTAATCCCAAGCAATGCAGTATAAACAGGAACATTATTGGCATCCATGAATATCAGTCTCTGATATTTATGCATAATACTAAGTTAGGCAATCTAAGTAACATGCTACCCGTAGCCTTACAGACGTAAATAATCCTATGTTAGTTGCAATTAATTAGAATACCAGTTACTTTATACTTAGAATTTATAAAACTTTTGTCGTTAATAACCGAAGTCCGTGTTGGCCATTCTTACAGTAGTTTTGTATATCACATATAGGTAATATAAGACTTCAAAGAACAATTATAAAGGTTCTAACGATAGCGTATTGCAATTAGTACAGCAAGTTTTTTAATCCATACATTGTCCTATATTCTACAAAAATAAAACTGTTTCGGGAGCTGGATCTGCTTCCGACTTCAGGGGGGACGTACCTACACAGGCAGGTCGATTAGAGGGAACTAATCCCCACCAATGAACATCAAAGATATCGAAATAATGTTAAAGTACAATAAATAATATGTATTAGAAACCGCAAACATTAATAAACACTATACAATATACATATATGTTACTTATCACGTTATACTTGTTTAACTATTGTCACTATCAAGGGACACTGTTATGTTTTTTTAAATAATGATACATATTACTGTACACGGAAAGTAATACCTACTTTAAACCGCTTAGATATACTGCCGTGAAGTTTTGAAGGAAGTGATTTCCCTTGCTCAAATCTTATACGTTTCTTGTATATAGTTAAGATACTGTTTGTGACTCTCCCGCGTGACTGAACGAGCTCTCATTGATGATGCTATGAAGCATAATACTCTATTTTACAAGTGCCGCTACAATTAGGCAGCTTTAGATGTACTTCTAAAGGAGATAGGGGTACGAAAGGAGGTGAGGTATGTACATATGAAAGAAATTATTCTCAGTTAAATTTAAACGGGATTTCCATTATATAATTAAAGGCTAGTATAAAAACGTTCACAGTTACGTGGTTGGTAAAAGAGAAATGCGTACGCACTGGGAAGAGATAAGCGAAGTCTTTGTCTCTCGTGTCTTTCTCAATGTGATACTTGTTTCGTTCTTGTTGGGCGGACATTGTATAACATGTCGTCAAATTTGCCAAGAAATTGACTGTGAGTTTTTTTTACAAGTAAGACATGTCTTACCGCCATCGTAAAAATAATTAATTTTATACACACACTTTCAACTTCACCTGCATTCCGGTACTTCTAATTATGAAATCCAACTAGTACAAAAGGCAAATTTGTATGTAGCGAAATTCAAATTATCTACAGCGAAGCTCTGTTATAAAGATGTACTTTTCGAGCGGTAAAAATGTGGATCCTGGACTTCTGGGATACGAAGCCGTGTTCTCTTGTAAGTGGTTACCAACGGTTCCGAGAAGTGTATTATTTCCATCGTCGGGGCAAAAGTCCAGTCGGTACATGAATCGGTTTTTGCATGAGGATACTGGCCAATGAGAATCGAGAAATACGTAAGAGGATAAAAACTCCCTGATAAGGGTACTTCTAAGAATTGCTACTCTCCTCTTTCGCCCATATTTTCAGCTTTCTCCCTGTTTCTACACAATTAATAGTGACAGACGTATTTCTTCGAAATGATGGTAACCACCTACAAGACCACACTATACGACATCATAGCCTAAAACACCACAAGTCGTGTTACTTTGTCAAATTTGAGTGTCTACACAACTTTGCCCTGAATGCAGATTCATCTCGATTAAAAAAATTAACTTTAATGTTATGTTTATAGTAATGTTTCTCCTATAACAGAATTACTGCTTGATCAATTTATGGAAATACTCGCTGTGTTCTCAACCCTGTCACTTTCGTGATGGTGGAATTAAGTTTACTTTGACAGTTACATTTTTCCTCCAACTGTATTCTTACCAAACATAGTTTAGGATCAATAAATCCTTTACAGTATTTCCTGACTTGGTCCAGCAGTAATCATTCATTGTCGAAAGTACGTAACTAACTGTAGCTTAAAGCAGAACTTCAATAATTAAATACTTAGTTTTAAGTTTCACTTATACGAGGCTCGTCCACAAAGTAAGTTTCCCTGGGGCCGTTTACAGAAACAAAACACAATTTCATGGAAATATTTATTGCAACAGATACAGCAAGTGTCCAGCTATTTTTCAACAGATTCGCCACCGGAATTGAGACATTTGTCATACCGTGGGACCAACTTTTGAATACCTGGG